>JBBPJW010000094.1:37568-62278 GCA_038088935.1 Pulveroboletus aff. viridisquamosus
GCGCCGGGAAAAAAGGCACCCCGACCCGAACCCCGCCCCCCGACCTCCCCCCCGAAAAAAAAAAAAGAAAAAAAAAAAAAAAAAAAAAAAAAAAAAAAAAAAAAAAAAAAAAGTGAGGGAATGGGTCAAACAGCTTCTGTACGAATTCGGTACGCCCCGAAAAATGCGGGTGTCGGTCTCAATTTAGACCGGGTGGAGGCCCTGGGGCTTGCGAGAGACCCAACTCGTCTTCCTGAACGAGAACGTCGTCGCTCGCTCGTCTCATATCCGTCCAGCTCGCGCAAAACACGGCTTGATCGCCCTTCTCTCGAGATCAGCATCGCCCGACCCCATCTCCCGCCCTCGCCTCCCTCGTGCTCATGGACGCTCTGATGCACGCATCCGACCCCCCGCGCCGGACGAGCAACTCTTGGATCAATCTCCCCATTCACTTTGTCTCTGGTTCGTTCGCAGGCCAGACCCTTCGCGCTGAATTGACCGAGATTCAGAAGGCCGACCTGGGTCGAAAGTAATCCCCTTCTCTGCCGTTCCCCTTTCCCGTCCATTACCCCAGTCCCTGACTCTTCCTCTTATGTGCCAGATACGCAAGAGTAGATCGCCGCCCCCTCGATCCTCCGCCCGTCGTGTTACTCAAGTTATATCAAGTATTCAATCACGGCACAGAAGCACAGTACGAGAGGGAAGTCCAGGATTATTCGTGAGTACCGCTCATCACCATCCCCCATCCCTTTAGACGGTTTCGGCGAGAGAACGAGGGATGCTCACGGTTTGCAAGCGAGGTGAATGCCCTTGGACTCCTCTGCAATGTCGATCTGTTCCCTGTGCCCTCCGCAGCACGGGACCTGTCCGCTACAACAACACATGTGGATCCGAACCAGCAACGGTCACATGCTTCGCACCAACACCCGCCCGAACCATCACGCGCGCCCCTCTACCGCCCTCATTCAAACCTGTCATATATACAGCTTCCGCCCATCACACATCCTACGCGCTCCGCTGTCCCGCCGACCACACAGCAAACTCCGACACCGAATCAGCGTATATTTACATACTGTTGGGATCAGCCCATCACGGAAGATATGAACTGCACGACCGCCCTTTCCGGCGCAACCTTCACCCAACCGGCGATCATCGAATATCAGGGTCGGAAAGCGTTGGTCTTTCCTTTCTCGGTCCGTAGGGTGGAATCTCCGTCCCGCAGCATCATTGTTCGCTCACCATCACTCTCTCAAGGACCTGGCGGTCAAAGTAGAGGGTCAGTTCTGTCTGCGCTACCGCTGTTTTGACATCTTCTCGCGAACCTCGGGTCGTGGTGACCTCCCCATTCAAGCCGAGTGTTTCGGTGGACCCTTCCGGATCTACTCGACCAAGGAGTTTCCCGGATTACAACCGTCGACGGAACTGACCAAGGTGATGCCTCAGCCTAGATTCCATCCGTGCTCTCGCTCACGCAGCATTTGGAAAAAAAGCAACTCGCCAGATGGGGCGTACGACTCAACACACGCGAAACCGAGCGTAAACGCAAACGCAAGGAAGACGACCGTCCTTTGGGTTCTCTCGCCCGGTCGGCGAGGATCCGAACGAGCAGGACAAGCAACAGCGACGACAGCTGATCCCCACTGCCGCACCCGTCTGATTCTCGCGCAGGTCGGCGGGCCCAGTCAGCATCGAGCATGAGTTTAAGGTTTAGTTCGCATACACTGGACGCTTCGTTCACACGTCTCCGCGCCTCGGTCGGTTGTACAGCTAGTTTTCCCGTCATTTCGCACTTGTCGCATTTTGGAACGGTAACAGCACGCACAGTCATGCGTCTCGTATTTTACTAGTCCCTATGGAATCAGTCTAATTTAGAACTCAATGCTATTGAACACAGCGCTTATTTCATTGAGGCGTCGTTGGCCGGTCCCGCAAGTTACTTGCATGGAATGGTTTGGGTATCAAGGATGGATCATATAAAGATGGATGGAGTACAACTAATGCTGTGAATAGATGTGTCTCCACGGTTTACTCTAGATTGGGCTGTAACAGTTTGGGCAAACGCAATTAGGGAGGGTCTCGCTATAGAGAAACGCAAGGGAAATATCGATCGATGCCGCCCAGTTGGTTGGGACAGCGTCACCCTGACTGAGGGCCCTGAATATAAGCTGCCTGGCAGCAGCAACGGGAGCCACGTTCCCGACAATCCCGCCCTCCCAGGTGCCCCTGATGATTTGCTGCCCAGCAACAGCGATCAGTCGTGCGGGAAAAAGCTGAAGGGGGTCGTCTTCATTGTCCGTCTTCCGCCGCATCCTTGCGGGGCACAGCTGACAAAGTACTTGGACGGGTGTTGCCCTGTCAAGGTCGGGCCAAGTCTCCAACACGTTGTGGGTGCGGGTTTTCTCCACGTAGCCACGTTTTACCAAGCATGACTGGTGATAGAAATGGCGGCAACTAGGACGTGGACAAAAGTGGTGGATCGTTTCCACTTCCAAGCCGGGGGTATAAGGCACCCTGCATATGGGGCAGGCGGCGTGCATGACCTTTGGCTGGATGGTGGTGTCAATCACACATCCTGGGGTGGTACGGCCAGAAAGGAAACATTGCAACTCACAGATAGTCGTCCCCCATTATACTGGAAATGGTACCTGAAGAACCACTCGTCTTGCCCGATAGCAGCCTGGTAGATGCTTCTCTCTTCAAATCTTTGAACATTTACATGACCTAGAGAATTGGACGTAATCTGCGCCGCCTAGGTGGAAGTGAAGTACACTCACGAACAAAACAATGAACAGAGACGATGTCAAGGCTGTCCGAAGACAACTTTTCATACTTGCCACAGATAGTAGGATCACTTTGGTCTAGTTTTGTCATTGAAAAACAGGGAGAAGATGGGCAAGTTACAAGGATTTGAGGACCTCTGCCACCTCTTGTGGCGACCAGAACCACTGAACGCGAGCCCATACCTAGTAAGCAGGTTCGTGTGGCATCAGCCAGAGACGTAGACGACAAGTACCGACATCATTATTGTCTGCTCTAATTTCTCGGATGATTCCGATCCAATAATCTCGTTCTGGGACCACGACGTCGTCTTCTAGGTCTTGGTAGCGTATGTAGGCCCTGAGAAAACAGATCAGATGCATGGAGGCAACCATTGCGTGCCACCTACATATCGCCTATACAGAATGGCACATTTTCGTGATTGGAGTCCTCGACTGTGCACACAAGTCCTTCGACTTCATGACTGGGTTTTGTCGTCGAACGTACCTATAAACGACCCGTACTCGTGAGCGAGATTGGCAAACTTGCGGGCACTAATCCCATTAGGTGCTTGCTTCTCCTGCTTCCCGGCTGACTTTTTCTTGGCTGTCAAACGTGCCTTCTTGCGAGCCATGACACAGTAGAGCAAGGAGACGCGGTCGCGTCCACGACGCGCGTGGTTAATGAGCGCGTCTGCGTCTGGGTTCTTTGACTACGTAAGCATATTTGCTAAGCGACCACGAGCGGGCGAAACGTGCCAAACTCGCAGCAAGCTGAATCCACTGAGCGGGCTCCTCATTCAGATCAGACGCCCACCGCCATGCTCTTTTACTTGACTTCGTGCGTTATAAGGTATTGTTCCTATTCCTATTCTGTGTCGTTCATGCTGAGAGTCGCTTGTGTTTGCTAGTTCGGTGGTTGCCTTCCTGTATCCTGGCTATGCATCCTACAAGACGCTCTCTCAGCGACCTGCGTCCGAGGAGGACCTGGAACGATGGCTCATGTACTGGTCTGTGCTTGGCTGCTTGGTTGGGGTCGAATATGTCGCCGAATGGCTCATATCATGGTCGGTCAACCAGTTGTACGACCACACGCTCACTAAACGCAGATACACGTCATAGGATCCCAATGTACTATTTGATGAAGACGCTCTTTCTTCTCTATCTCGTGCTTCCGCAGACTCGCGGATCCTCGTATATCTACATCAACCACCTGCAGCCCTTCCTCCATTCGCATGAGTCGCAGATCGATGCTACCCTTGCTTCCTTCAAGGCACGTCTGTACTCCTTTGTACAAGAACGCTTCCGTGCGCTGTGGGACCAGTTTGTTGGTGCACTTGGACAGCAACAACAGGCCCAGTTTGCACCCAGCATGGATGGGGTTTCCGTGGGAGCTCGTCCGACTTTGGGTGACCCCGTGTCTGGCCCTGCCCAACTTGTGGCGGGCCTCTGGCACTCTTATGGACCTAGCCTCCTTGCGTCGGGTGCAGCGTTTCTGTCGCAAGGTGCAGCAAGCTCTGGTTCTACCATGGAGAAGGCCTGGCGAACACCCGCTGGCTCGCAGATACACTTGGATGCCTCTCCACCTACACGTGACCGCCACAGACACCGCCCGGAAAGGGGGACACAGCCACAAGCAATGGCTGTTCCGGCTGACGCTGACGGGGCATACGATGCAGAGGAGGACGACGCCAGAGGGAACGGGTCAGTCCCAGAGCGTGCCGCAGGGCCGACCAACTGGTTTGGTTGGGGCTCGTCGGGTGCCAAGGAAAAGTCTGACTAGGTTGCTTGTATTTTCTGATCCGCTGGCGATGATGCTCTGCACGTCATTGATAGACTCTCCTCGTTCGTCTGTAGTTCTACTCCCTGGAGGGTGTTCGGTATTTAGAATGTATTTGCCATGGGTTCATACCGACCGCAACTCCGGAGGGACTCTTTACGGAATCGTGGAACTTTGCTGGATCGGCATTCGCTCCAGGCAGCGACCACTTGAGGTAGGTCAAGTATGTTTTGCTGACGGTGCGGCGGTGCGGTGGACAGCCCCGTATCATGATCGCGCACTGAAAGGCGATCTAGGAGGGGCAGTACTCAGGGGTGCTGAAATATCCGGCTGCCATTGGTATCGACAACTGGGGTCTGGGTACCCAACGGCACCTTTAGTTCTCCTGAATTACGCTATCGCCCTTGAGACGTGCAGGTGCAAGTCTCTGTCTCTGTCTCTCTCTCTCTTTGACGCTCGCTCACGCGGCACCCCATCCTCCATACCATCTTCTCGGAATGCCACAAGCGCCCAGGTCGACTACCCGCCATACGGACAAGGAGGCCCGGAAGGCGATCGACAAGGAGCAGAAGCGAAATCGCGGCGTCATGTCTTGTGCAGAATGTCGGCGGTCTGTTCTCATTGTTTTGTCACGTCACTTTGCCATACCGACGTTGCCACGCAGATTGAAATTAAAATGTGATAAGACGGTCCCCTGTTCATCATGCAAGCGTCGTGGATGCTCTGCCATATGTCCCAATGGTATGTGCACACACATGTCCTGAACAACGTTCTTACACGGCCCGTCTTGTTTAGGGAAACTCACAACTGGCCAGGGTACTCGGTATGTTTCTCGTCCAAAACCTCGGCGGCCTGTTCAGACACCGCTTCGCGTCAGTTTTGTGCTCGCCGACACTGAAAAGTTGCACGAGAAGATATTACTCATGAGTGATCGCATTCGACAGCTCGAGGATGCACTGGATGTCCTGCAGACACGCGTGGCACCACACGAACCCCATCCTCTGCTGCGTCGAGATCTTCTTCAAGTCAAGTCGATCATCGATCTGCACGTTGCTGTCGAGGAGGACAAGGACCAAACGGCCGACGAATCTCAATATATCGAGGCTTTTGGAACACTTGCCTTGCGAGATGATGGCGCTGCGACCTTCTACGGTCGATCTGCTGGCTCAGAAGTGGGTGGTGTTCGTTCATTCCATTGTGTTGATTGTTGAAGCACCATTATCTATCAAGAGCTTGCTAATTGTAAGTCGTCAAGTGGTCATGCCGTCCTCGCATTCAACTGTTCCGCTTGCAAGGGCGAATCAGCGGAGGCAGTAAGTCAGTCAGCTTCGCCGTCGAGTAAGGATCCAACTTCAAGTGACCTTCCTGGCTCTGTCATGCATCTATCCACCGCCTTTCCTCTTGCCCCCATTTTCATTGACATTGTTGATCTCGATTATCTCGTCCAAAACCATTTGCCTCCATGGCAGCGGGCACGTCAACTGTGTGAACTCTACCTGTCCCAGGCACCCTGGTTTTTCGGTCCGGTCACCAAGAGACAGCTTCTGGAAGAGTGCTTGCCTCTCTGGTATACCGAAGCTTCTGATCTCATTTTGCCAGGTTCTGTGGCACCCTCAACTCAACCAAATCCGTTGAGTGGATCGATACAACCGCCACCCAAGACCTCCCACGAGCTAGCTCTTCTCTTTGTCATCTTTTGCTTTGGCGCCCTCACCGACAACTCGCTACCCCCTGCACCTGATAATGAAGAAGCCAGTATGTACTGCTATTTGACTCGTGCGGCCTTGAATCTAGAACCGGTGTTGGACCGACCACCGTCGGTAACGACCATCCAGACTCTGGCATTGCTCGCCATCTACCAAGGACTAGTCAGTGGCGAAAATAGCATTGAATGCACTTGGAGTATATTTGGGCTTGCTACAAAACTTGCACAGAGTGTGGGTGGTTTTCTCCTTGGTCCAGCGCTTCCCTCACGCAGGAGCACAACCACCTAGATCGGGCTCCGTGGGTTCCCCTCTCCATGAATGATCAATCTGAGCTTATAGGAAGGTAGACCGTGATTGTGCTCGTTGGCAGTTGCCGTCTTCCGAAGTTCAGAAACGCCGCGCCCTGTTTTGGGAGCTATTTATCACGGATGGGTGGCAAGTATGTTACTTTTAATATTACGTTCTTGCTTGCGTTTTATCAAGTCCCCGCCATAGAGCCTTGCAACTGGCCGTTTAGCCACGTTCTATCTGCCTTTCGTTGACTGCGAACTTCCCAATGACCCCGAATCCACCATTGATCACGACGGTTCCGTTCTTCCCAGCTGTTCGTGATTGCTTTCTCTTTTAGGAGCTTCCACTGAGCAGCTATTCCCATTAGTCCCTGCATGGAAAGCACGATTTGGGTACGCATGTGTCTCTGCCGTCATCCAGAATGCGCAGATAGCCAAAGTACCCAAATACTCTACGATCATCGAGCTTGATCGCAAAGTGCGGGATATGGAGATGCCCAAATATGCACAACGAGCTCCCCTTCCGGGTGCTGGACTCGCGGAAGCCATGAAACACTATATGCCGTTGAACTATCGGAACTTTAGTCAGCTACCCATTCCCTCATAAATTCCTGGTATCCTCGCGCTGATTGAAAAGCGATGTAGTCCTTGTGTACATTCATCGATGCTTCTTTGCAGAGGCTGTCTCGAACAACCCGACTGATCCGATGCAAAGCCAGTACGCGCCGTCGTTTTTGGCTGGCTACCGTAGTGCTTGCGAGATACTGAGCAACTTGCGCGATCAATTCGACCTTTTCCCAACTCAAATAGCGCGTTTCTGGGTGCTATGGACACACGCTTTTTCCAGCTCGGTTGGTACCTTTCGTCTAAGCGGGGGACCGCTTGTTGATGTACTCATCCTCTATGCTGTCGATGTCAGGTGATGTTGGCCTCCGTCGTGACACATGCTTCAGGTGGTGGAACGCGGTCCAAGACCACCAGCGCTGCTATGACAGAATTACGTAAGGTAAGTTCAGATACATTGTGGCGTAATTAGACTAATTGAATGTCTTCAAGGCGGTTGATCTATTTCGAGAGGCATCGACATACGGTGGCCGTGCGGTGAAATTTTTGGTATGTCTGACCATGACGCTCATCTGCATACGTTGATGATGCTTGCCCCAGCCCATCCTCCAGCGACTTCTCCAAAAAGCCGAGCAAGCATACAACACAGCGAAACCTACCGTCGTCTGCAACAAGAGTATTTTCTCGCCCTCAACGGAATCGAAACCGAAGGACGAGTTATCTATCTTTAGTGGTCGAATCAATACGGTGTCTACTAAAGCACCCTCTCCCCAGATTGCACCTTCAGTTCACAGTACCGGCTCTGGCTCTAGCTCTCGCAACTCACCCAGCACCGCCGGTGTTCTGAATCAATATCCAGCGACCGCCACTCTGGCTCTTCAGGCGATGCCTAACTGTACAGCCTTGCATCCCACACTTCGTGACCACTTGACCAACTTTGATGGTATTCTAAACACACAGCTGACAAATGTCCAACGAGACGAGTACTACACCGACACCGACATATATATAGCGTCTCCGGAAGAGTCTCAGGCGCCATGCGCGCCGGATCGGCAGCATCAGCAAACACAACAGACCGAACGGCAACGGCTGTACCCTCTTACTATACCCTCTGATTTCCCCTTGAACGCAGCGTACACGGGCACCCCGTCAGCTGCATCGGTCTATGGGTCGAATCAAGAGGGTGTCCAGTATCCCATCGCGTTACCGCAGACGCTATCGCACCCTCAACAAATGGACCCGCATCACCACGATGACTCTGACGTCTTCCAACCCACTTCTTCCCACCAGAGTTCCCCTCACGAATACCGGTACCGTTCAGCTGAGCCTCTTTATGGCCCGTACACACAGCCTACGCATCACCATCAGGCTCGAGACCTAGAGGAGCAGTACTACCAGGGCTACATCGATCCCTCGCATCAATATGCCGCCGTGCCGTCGTCGCAGTACACGTTTCCCCACTACGAGGGTCTGACACCATCTGCGCAACCACACCCCTGGGATGTTCGTCGACCATGTCCGGAACTCGTGTCACATCTCCAGCCACTCGGCCGATATCCTCAGTATGACAACGACGTCTATGCCAGAACGCGCGAAACTAACCCAGAGGAACCTCTTCAGCAACAGCAACAGCTTCACCTCCAGGAGACGTGGCAGTCGTTTGGCGTGTATGTTGGCTCGCCGAGGCTTGGTTTCCAATAAGTTTGTATTATGTTCTCGCCTCCAACGGCCTGTTTGCCGTCGTCTATACTACTTACTTGTCACCGTATTCCTGTGCATATTTTTCTGGTTTTCTGTCGACTATAGCACAATATATATTCAAGATCCAGGCATCCTATGTACAGTTGAATGTTACTAGCATAGTAGTATGTTTCGTACTCTATGATGTACTCATTATCATCTTCACCAACGGTGACCCCTGCGCGCACCCCGAACGAAATGCCCTAGCAAGTACAGAACGGCGGAATACCGTACGGGAACGAACCCCTTACAATCCCTTGCACAGCATCTTGGTTCTCGCCACCTGTGCTCTGCAGAGCTCCAACTCGGTTGGCACAGCGAGCAGTGCTGCCAGTAGGATACCAGACGAGTCTGAGAACCCCAACGAGCCAATTTTGAATTCGAGCTCTTGCTTCGATCGTTCCAGGTCAACCACCGTGGATGGGTCCGGACGTTCCTGGTTTATTCGGTAGAACACGTTGACGCTGCAAGACCCAAGCACCGGTCTGTACATTCGTCCGCACCCTACAGAATGAGATTCACTTACTACGCGAGTCCACCACATATACCCTCGATACTAATGAGGAGAAAGACGAACACGATGCTGTACGCGGGGTGATCTTCAGCAAAAATCCCAGCGGCTGATTCATACCCCAAAGTTACGAGGATCATGAACTGCGCAATGGCAGGGAAAGAAAGAAGCCTTTCCGGAAGAGGTGGGATGCCAAACGAGATCGACGAGCGTGAAATAAACACCGTGGATTGATACACGAGCTGTGAAGGTAAGGAAACAACAAGAATATGTCACAGGTGAGACAAAGGCTTAAGTGATTGATTCGGCGTATGCATCCATACCTGCCATAATGGATAGTAATCTCTGACGGAGTGGATAATCTTGCTCAGAAGGCCATCGCGTTCTGGTGAGGGTACTGGATACAGAAGAGTTGGCGCTACACCCTGGGCAGAAATGCTGAGCGAGCGAGAAGGGAGACCAAAAGGGATAACCCACCTGATTGATCGTGTACTCAAACTAGGACAGTCAACTGGATGCACGTTGAGAGGATCAAAAGAAAAACATGTACTCACGGTATACACCAAGACTGTACCAGAAATAATCAGCATGTTCCCTTGGTCATGCCACAGCGATCGCTTACAAAGCGGAAGCATGTACTTAAGTATCATCGGTCTCACTAAGCGCCATTTATCTCCGGCAGTAAGGAAGACCGGTACTTTGGGCGGTTGACCAAGGAGGGTATCCCCTTCAGCAACTCGTACCGTAGTAATATCGGGGTCCTCTTCGGGTAAAGGAGTGTAAGACCCCGGGGGAGGAGAATCCATAAAGGCAGCCGGTCGTGGGAGCAAGAGAAAGTATGTCAACGGCAAGACAAAGGGTAGTATCTGACAAAGAAGAGGTCAGATGAAGATTGGGATGGTATACAAGCATGGTTGCTTACCGAGGAGACGCCAACTCCTAAGCGAACGCCGAGTCCCCTGACTTCCCACCACAGTAAGGCTCCGGCAAGCCCAGCAGCCCCAGTACCGGAGGCAAAGTAGCTGAAGGTGATTCTAAACCAAGGATTCCCGGTCCTGAGTATGTACTCACCCAACACTGTGTCCACCCACAGAAAGATTATAGGTGGTGGACAGTTGTAGGAACGTTAATTCGCCCAAACCTACCAAAAATGAGGGTGCATTCCGATGACAAGAAAATCAGGACTACCTGAAGAGAAAGAGGCGAGACAGATGCCTAGCAGCCTCGCAGCTAGACCATCATACATGGCAACGACCTGAGAATAGTGAATGGGACGACCACCCATTTCATAAATTATTGCTCACCAGCATGCCAATAAAGCTTAACAGCGCGCATCCTACGACGCGCCGGGTATATCGTATTTTGCCTTTGAGGAAATACGGCCATCCCAGCTTTGCGATCAGAGCAGGAAATATATTGCAAAAGGCAATGATTCCCTTGGGAGTGGAAGGGGGCACTAAATCAAGTGCAGCGGAGAGAATGATCACATATAAAACTGGAGCCAGGTCAGTCTAGTCCCCACGCAAGACACAAACGGACACCGACCGTTGTTGATAAGACCAAAGAGGAAAAAAGAGGTACCAAGCTTCAGAAACTTGCGCTTGTGGCCTATAGAGTGAACAATGAGCACGGCATTGGCGATAAGTAAGGGAAAGCGCAACAAATGGAATCCTCGTGCGGACACGTTTGGCGTTGGGACTCGGGGATGGCCCTGGATGGGATCAACACCCACGACTCGGCAGGGGTCGAGGCTTACCTTGTGTCTTGTCGGACAAGTCTTCCAGGATATCTTCCTGGCTTCGTATTCGCACTACAGGCATATCTGGGTTTCCGATGTCACTGCTGAGGCCCAAATCCTGTAGCTCTACACCGTCTGATGGGAGTGGAAGTGAAGCGCGAGTCATTTATTTAAATGTCTGACAACGTGTGTCTCGCAATCACGCGTGTCCATCTAGCACAGCCCTTGGAAAACCCCTCTTTGAGGGGTCATACTTCCACTCTAGTAACATACAGCACCATGTCATCCAGTCCTATCCCCGCAGCACTGCCAAACACCCTTCCAGCACGTCGATAGCCACGTCAACCTCGCCCTTCTCGACGTTCAGGGATGGAACCAGACGAACTGCATCTTTCCCAGCGGTCAAGAGGAGAACCCCACGCTCTCGAGCCAACTGCACGACCTGACCGGGATGCGCCTCGTTTTTGAATCCAACACCACGGAGGAGCCCACGACCCCGGATCTTACCCTGGATAAGGTCTGGAAACCACTGTGCCAAGCACTCCAGCCGACCATCCAGATAGGTGCTGACTTCCTTTACGTGGTCCACTAACGTTGGGGAGCTGAGCCGGCTCAACACATGATGGCCGACAGCGCAAGCCAGAGGGGACCCTCCGAACGTTGTTCCGTGGGTACCTACCAAGGCAGCATCGTTAGCTTTGCCGAAACCAGATATCCTTCACCTCACCTATTGACATCGTGGACGCAATCGAGTCGCGCATCAGGACAGCACCAATGGGATACCCGTTCGCCAAGGGCTTTGCCATCGTGATAATATCCGGGTGGCAGTCGACCGGGAGGAGAGAGTGCGCCCACAGTGATCCAGTCCTGTATAGCCCACACTGTAGACGCATCAGGGTCAATCATGTAGCCCACGATCCACTCGTACTTGTATTTCGTCATAGATCAACACGGCCCCAGTTTCGTCGCATCGCGTCCGTAGTGCTCTCAACCAAGACTCGTCCGCAGCGGTGACACCTCCCTCTCCCTGCACGGGCTCAACGATGACCGCGCAGGTGTCTTCGCTAACCAGCATTGAGAGGCACTCCTGGTCGTTGAGCGTTCCGACGTCGACGTCTGGTATCAGTGGCCGGAACGGCGCTTGGTATTTTTCGGTCGACGTGACACTCAGCGCACCCATGGAACGGCCATGGAACGAGTTTTGAAAACAAATGATGCGTGTTTTCGTGCAGCCAGGGTCGTCCGCTTTGCTGCCCGTAGCAGCAGCCCAGCGATCCTTGCCAACCTTGCGTGCAATCTTGAGCGCGCCCTCGTTGGCTTCCGTTCCAGAGTTCGCAAAGAAGACTTTGCCGCCTGTTTTAGAAGGAGGTGATCCTGTAGGGAAGCCGAGGCCGCCCCGCTGTTGAGTGAGGATCACGATCAGCTCCGCAAGCTTCGGTGCCCATTGGTGGTGATACACGTTCGAAGAGTGAAACAATGTAGACGCCTGTTGCTGCAGAACCTGGACCCGAGTCGTTCAGAGAATGTGTTGGAGACGTTGACACTCTCGGTGCTCACCTCTGCGACGCCAGGGTCAGCATGACCTAGTGCGTTTACCGCAATCCCCGCACTAAAATCGAGAAATTTTCTATCCTCAGTGTCCCACACCCAGCTTCCACGGCCGTGTGAGAGCACGAAGGGCGGCCGTGCATAAACGCCAAGGGTGTACTGCTCTCCGAGGGCTAGGATGTCAGATGTAACAGATGATTTTGGGGCAATGGCCAGGTCATGCGTAGCCTTGAGGTATTGAGGGCTGGGTGCAGAACGATGCTGGAGAAAAACGGTAAACAAGCGTCCGTCCCAATCTCGTCCAAGTTGTGGTTCGTACCGCGGATGCTGCGTTCGAAGCGAGTCGAGCTCGTATCACGGCCCCTCTGCCCAGCATCCTCGGGCTCAAGGTAACGACAGGACTTGAAAGGCGGCAAAAGCCCATGGCTGGTCCCACGGGATAGCAGACGATGAGAATATAGAGGTCGCGAACGAGGACCAGTGAAACATTGGGGTTTTAAACTCTGGCATTGGAGCCCACAAGAGCCAACGAAGCGCTGCAGCAATGGCAAATTCACAGCAGCGACTATGGATACGACCGCAAGACATGCCGATACATGAGCACTGGCGGAATTCGCTCACACTGGGGCTAAATACGCTCGACGCACGAGACTCGTCGTGCGGTAACCTAGAACGTGCGTGTTCGAACATTCACCCGTCATTGAGTCACCAGGAGGTACGTCGTATGAAACGACATCCAGCGGCTGACCAGCTGACCTGAATGCTCACTTCCGCAATAGTCGCAACGCAGTCTCTTCCTCGTCTTCGAGTTCGCTAGGCTCCGCACCACGCTCCAATTTCGACGTCAGGAACGGCTTAGTTCGTTTGGGGGGAGGCACGCCATCCCTCTCTCCGTCTTCCGAAGGTGACTCGAAGTCGGGGGTGACATACCCATCATCCTCATTGTCTGTCGAGTCGATGATGACATGGGGTTCTCCTCTCTGACGGTCCATCTGAAGATGAAGACGAGAGATGGTCTGAGTACCCATTATTCCGAATGAGGCGACTTACCCCGCGTTCGCGCTCTTTGCGTTTCCTCTTCTTCTCCTTCTTCTTTTCTTTTGCTTCTTGCTTATCGACGTCGTCCACTCTCTTCAGTTTCCCTTTCTCTCTTTCGGCAAACGTCCATCCAGCTTCCTTCACAGCTTCCGCGCCATGCTTGTAAAATTCCTCCGGATTGACCATCTCATATACCTCATGTGGATTTCCCTCGCCATCGAAAACGAGCTTGTGCCCCAGCTGGCCGTATTTAGCAACCATTCGCTTCGTTCGAGACAGTTTGAGCTTCCGCTTCGACAGGTTTTCGACATCGGGATCGATTTCGTTAGAGGTAGGGAAATCGAGATCGTGGTCGGCCCGTTTGAGGGTAATAAACTCTTCTTCGTCTGCATCTTCGTGATCGACGAGTTTAGAGTAATGCTCAGACAAGATATTTTGGTTTTTGCGTTCAAACATTCGATCGTACTTTGTTCGCACCAAGTTCTGAAACAGTGTCCTAGTTAAGCAAGCCACGGCAAGACAAACAAAGGGGCCAACTTTGGCAGGTTTGGAGCCCCCATCCACACTCGTCGTATGATTTGATTTAGATGGCCTTTGGACTCCGTCTTCCGAGTCTTCAAGGCTTTCCGGAGTGGTCGGGCTCCCGGCAGCTTCATCCTCAGATGATGATGCACTGGCCTCCTCCAATTCGGTTCGTGCCTCAAGGGAGGCCACGGTCCGGGACGCGTTCTTCTGCTTTTTCACCTGTTCCCTACTCAAAAACTTGAACTTGGGCGCACCAGGCAACCCAAGGGACTCTGCAAAGTTGTCAACGGGAAGCTCTTCGAGCTTAAATATCGACTTGTCCTTGTGCAGGTACACAGAACGAATGTAGGATACCAAGGCCTGGTCGAGAAGGGCAAAAATGGAGGCTCATTAGTCTCTGGACGGGGACAGGGGCGAGCAAGACCGCCAAAACCCACGCGCTGTCCGAGGTACTTGATCTCGGGGTCCTGGAATGCGAGGTTTTGGAGTTGATTTTGGATACTATGTGTTTTACTCGCACGGATTTTGATTTTTTCGATCTTCACACCTTTCTTGCCCAGCGCGGCGAGCGTGCCTTCCTCTTCGCTAGGAAGGAGTAATAGTAGTCCCTTCCCTGAACTATCATATCGCGCCGTCCGACCCACGCGGTGAATATATGTCTCTGCGTCTTCCGGTGCGTCCACCTGAACGACCCAGTCGACCGACGGAAAATCCAATCCACGTGCTGCAATGTCAGTCGCAAACAATACCGCATGTTGGGAAGATGTGAAACGACTGTACGTTATCAGCCTCGCAGTCTGTTTCTGTTTTCCATGCAGACGGAGTAGCGGTATCCCTGGCTGCATCTTGCAGAACACCTCGAAGATGAAGCGGACTTGTTTACCGCTCGAGAGGAAAACAAGAATTTTTGAGTGGAGGTGTGTCTTGATAAACGACCAGAGAACGTCCAGTTTCCGGTCGAGCGTGCATATGCTGTAGTGTTGTGACAAGTTCGCAGGTGTCGCTGTCGAACTTTCAGTCTCTTGTAGACCGATATGAACTGGGTCCTTGAGACTGAGGCGAGCCAGCTGCGCAACGGATTGTGTTTGAGTTGCTGAGAAGAGTAGTGTTTGACGGGATTTCGGGAGGTGTGAGAGAAGTGCAGACAGCGTCTTCGCGAATCCCATGTCGAGGATGCGGTCCGCCTCGTCGAGAACTGATCCGAGTAGGTTCTCGTGTCATCCGCACGAAAGATTTAGACAACTCACCAAGGATCTGCAAGTTGTCTGACTCGAAGCCAAACGTCTGGTCCATATGTTGCAAAAGCCGGCCAGGCGTTGCGACGAGGATATTCATACGTGACAGGCGCTCGCGTTCGTCCTTAAGGTTCTTGCCACCGATGACGAGTCCCGCAGAAAACCCGTGATAACAGCCTATGGAACGCAATACGTCGAATATTTGAACAGCCTTGCCCTGCGTCACAATCACCATTCAGCTGCAGTTCCAGACACGCACCAATTCTCGTGTTGGTGATATGACCAAGGCTCCAAGCCCATCATGAGGTCCCCATCTTCGACGATAGAGTATCTCAAGCGTAGGAATGAGAAATGCAAGAGTCTTGCCACTTCCTGTCTGGGCAGCGCCTAGGATATCTTTTCCTTTTAACGATACTGGTAGGCTGCTGGCTTGTATGGCCGTCATGTCGACAAAGAAACATTTTTTTAAACCTAGGTTTGCGTTAAGCAGGGGAGCAAGCCGTGACGGAGGATCTCGTGTACCACGCTTGGTGAGATGGGATATTGGAAGATCTGCAAACGCTTTCGTATCCTCTGAGGGTTCCTGAAAGAGCCGCAGTCCCTTCTGAAGTCTATGATTGAGCTTCATCCGGTTTACTCACGAACTCCATAGCGAGTCTATCCAACGTCTCTATCTGCTCTCGGTCCTTAGTTTTACTGACCCAGGCTGTGTGCAGAGGTTTTCTCTGTTTTTCTGACTTGCGCCGGCTCTTTGCAGCGGAGGGCTCTGCTTGCGAGGCCATGAGTGAAGCAAGAAGTAGAGTTTCTCTCAAAGGTGATGTTTGTGTAGAAATCGCCTGTTAGCTTGATTTGGTAGCAATCGCTTCGTCCTTTATGTATTTAAAGGATACACTCCGCTACGTCGAAGGCGCACAGAGATTTCATCTGCCATCACCCCCGCGAGACCAAAGGGCACCGCCGTCAACATCTTCATCTTTTGCAGAGGGAGCCAGCCCGCCGAACAGGGGTGAATCACCAAGTAAATTAACTATGGGGGAACTGCATCTGACACCGAGGACTCGAGCGATACAGCTAGCATGAACGAGGTGCTTAGCCAACTCCAGAGCAGCAACGTGTAGCAAAGTATCATCATCATCTATCCTTGACGTTACCCTAATCCAGGATGATTGTGGGGCAATGTTCCAGGCCGTCAAGCTCTCAAATTGTCCGTGCGGGGGTTCACGATACGACATTGACACAAACGACCGTGACGACGCATCTACAGGATTTTACTCGAGTTCTCATACATCGTCGTTCCGCAACGTCATGTCCATAATGAACAAGAAACCCCACAAATGCCTCCACCATGGCGTCTCTACATGGCCTGAACGATTGGCGTACTGCCCTTTTCCTGCGCGGTCCGGAGGCTTGCAAACAAAAGACCACATGATCGGCGAACGAACGCGGCGAAAAGACGAACTTGTCGAGACTTACCTATAGTCGTCACCGTTTTGCGTGATATACCTCACCCAGGGTAAAGCCTGATACCCGCTCTTTTCAACGATCTTCAGGTAACGAACTTGGATGCCCGATACCGTGAAGTATGGTATCTCGAATTTGACCGTGAGCGGGGGTCGTGTTGGTGGCTCACTGTCTGTGAACCAAGACAGAAACATATCAACCCGAGGTCAAGACAGGAGTGGATAGCGGCGGCGCACCGCTCTTGACACTGGGAAGACCAAAGTGGGCTCTCATAAGGTACTCGCGACCACCACCTAGTTGCTTGATCTTCCACACAAACGCGGACTTGTCTGGGACATATTGAACGCTTCCTGTCGATGCCTGATGATTTCGAAGGTGGATCATCAATGCTCACGTCTCCGGAATAGTTCTCTTCCAGTTCAGGACCAAAAAATAATATCACGCTCACCCTGAATTTGGGAGTATCCGCGTCGTCGGGTACAGGTACCCAAACTTCTACATTGTTCGCTGAACTTCGTCTCTTGAACTGTGCCTTACATTTTACAATATACTCCACTCTCGACCCCTTGTGGCTTTCCACAGCAGCTTCCACCCAGACAAGCGGCTTCACGGGTGTGGATAGCCGGTAGGACATAAGCTCAAATTCACCGTCAGGTGGTATGAAGGATATCGTGCGGTCATTCTCGAAGCGGGAGAGACGGACACATTGGTGGAACTTGACATCCTCCATTTCGATAGCTTTACCTCGAGATGCTAAGATCGAGTAGGTGGTGATATCATGGTAAGTAGACAGGAAGGACGGGTGGGAGACGTACTACGACCCGTATTCTCAAACATGACTTTATCGTTGAGACCCAGTCTTAATTCTGGCATGCCCGACAGATAACATTTCATTTTGACTGCACCTAGAATTTCTGATCGCACGACATTTCCGTTGGAGTTCACCTGTGTTTTAGAGATTATTGTAAGGTATACATATACATGGCATAATAACGTGGTAAGAGCAGTCGCATCAGCCAATACATCATGCGAACTGATAGAGGCGAACGCACGAGAAGGTTGACGCTCTCAATGACATCGAGAAATACCTCGTTCTTACGATATCGGATGCCCTCTGTTCGCCACGAGACAGCATTCGTCACTGCCATCGGTGGTCGAACCTGGATCTCGAGCTTGTGGGACTCTTGGGTGATATATCTATCATCGACGATAATTGACCATCAGTGTCAATTATGCGTGTGATGCACCTGTAAACCCACTCTTGCAAGATCTTGCTTTCAGTCGTTTGCGGATAGCCGAAATCCATCATCTCGTCCATGAGCTCATAGATGATCACGAAATTATCCCGTATCGACTCTTCTTCGAGTTCTTTGAAGTACTCCACGAGAACTTGTGTCAATCTATGTAAGAATATGATGATCTCAGCTGCATTAGAGTTTCGTTTCGACAGTGCGAGGACTACATCGCTGCATCAATGAACCGCAGATGCGTGTCATGTGAAACAGAAATGTTGCTCACGATACAGGTTTGAGTGTCGAATGTGCATGTAGTTGACGCCTTGGCTTGAGAAACAGGGCGTTACTTGTTGGCCTTCTTCTTCGATGTCGAGGACGAGCGGGAGGAAGCGTTCGATATACGACGGTGGAACATCGTCCTTGTAAGATCGTTGTATGAGCGGCTTTCCTTTGACATCGAGTATGGCAATAAGAGATGCCATAACGTGCTAGCACCAAGGTCAATAAGGAATCCTTTGCAGCTTTCTGACCGTCGGGGCGGAAGGCGTTGACTTCCTTTCTTGGATATGTTGGCTTTTCACTGTTTCGACTCAACCAGCAGTTGACCATTTCTAGATCAAACGAGGAATCGCTCTACAACGGTCCTCTTTCAATCCCAATACTATGATACATAGTCAGTGGTAATTTTTATTATGGAGGCTGCTGGTGCCAGGCAATTGAAGCAAGCTTGATCAATCCCGAAGCCTTCCAGCGGCTCATGCTACGATACGTCCGCAGCCCACTCAATCAGCGCTCAATGTAGTTTGTCTATGTCGGCGCCGCCTATCACGTTCTTATCCTCGGTATGCTACCCCTGAAGGGATGATCTCGTTGCGGTCACTCTCGGTGACATCGTCGAGGATAATGCAGATACCCAACAATCGCGCATCGGAGCACGTCCAAATTACGGTGAAATTTATTGCTCATATCCACTGTTGACCGTGAACTTGAAAGTGTAGAAGCCGTTCCCGGAACCCATGTCCTATCTGCGATTGATGCTCGGCTGTGCATCATCATGCTTGAAGAGTGCATACCAGAACAGCCCAAGGATGTCAGTGACTCCTTGAAAAAACCCAGGAAGAAGACGACATCTAGGGAGCAATGACAACATCACCTGGAAGAAGAGGTGACATATCTTGGCCCGCCTTGTGTCGCATTCGCATTCTAAAATCATGGTTGCCTTCCCCCCTAGTGTTGTCAGGATGATTACTGATGACAAACACGATGGAACGTGCACTGTACGTCTAGTCAAACCAGCGAGTAAATCGCTCGACACTCCGTAACGTGGAGTTTCTCTTAATAAGTCCCACCGGGCAATTTCTTTGTCAGATCCTGGGTGAGATTGACCATCTAAGATACAGTCACGCACTATTTTCGTTGCGTGTTTCGTTGAATGCTCGACGCTCTCGCGTCCTTGTTTTGCAAAGGTGGTCAGTCATATCGGAAGTGCTACTTAAACACAAGCACACCAGAGTGGACAGATTTTATCTGTGGTCTTAATTCCATATAGTTGGCACCGAGCCCTTCCACAGCTTGAACAGGAATCTGAACCTCGTGTCACCACCCGCATCTCCATTTTCGGGGAAGAGGCCCACAACAAACGGCACTTCACAAGCGGAGAGTCCCAAGGTAAAGAATTGCAGGGGATGGACTAAGCTAGCTTTGTATGTACATTAACAATCGATTGTCGTTTGTACGAGAAGTCGCCTAGATTCGTTACAGTCTGCAGAATACACTACATGTCCCCCATCCCCGCAAAAAGGTTGCTGGATATTGAAGGTCGTTTTTTTGATCCATGAAGGAATCAATAGCGTCACATTTGACGGAGGTACCTCACTGCATCCCGCCAAGGACTGCACTTCGCCCTTTATTTTCGTCGAGGGCCCTCATAGGATCTCGTTCAGATTCCATTCAGCCGCAGTTCTGACCCATGCACATGCAATGCGGTAGAAAGACGCCGTATGATCTAGCGGATGCAAAGGGCCATTTCCTGCGGTCGATTCCAGAACCGCATATACAACGTTCGGGCCCCTAATTTAATCAAGGTCAATGGATGACCGCACTCAGAGGTCGCCCCACTGGCATACGAAACTTGGTTCATTTCTCGCTGCGATATGCACGTTTGTTTTGCCAGACGAATTCCTTTGCGGGTTCTCCTGGCCCAAGCACACAAGAATGCGGGTCCGTTCCAAGCAGTCTGCGTCTGCTCCGATAGAAGAGTCGAAGGCAGGACGCGTTAGGTCTGAATCACTGTGAACCACAGCGTCAGAACGTCCTGCATGGAGGAAACGAATAGCAGTGGTTCTCGAGACAAGTAAAATGTCATTAGAGAAGCAGTACGCTTTGTGAACGGAGATGTTACAAGGTGATAGTGAGGTCGCACCTTGCTCTAATGTAGAGTGGTGTCTCCGCGACCGGGTTCCGAGAGAAGATAACACCCAACATCAACACATCGGAGATGATGATACGCCTCATCCTCAGCCGAGAACAGATATAATGAAGCGTCTCCGACAACAACGACGTTGGTGACCCTTTGTAAGATAGAGGATCAATTGCGTTTTCCAGGAGTCCTCCCTTGATGCAGCGACCAAGACATCTAGAAGGACTGGTATATCCAACGAAAAGAGATGATCGATGATTAAAACATGTCCATTCGTGCGGTAATACGAACGAGTGTTTCATGCACTGAATCAAGTATTCGGGGTGACCGGGAAGCATCGTACTTGTTACGCGATGAGATAAATGACCACCATCTTCTGTGAAAGCGAGTAAGCATAGTCTCTGCATACAAAATAGTGTTAGAGTACATACCTCAAGCTCATCATTCCTGATACACCCTTCCGTCCACTGCCTGTCCCATACCCACGGATCGTCTCCGTCGATTCTCTTCTCTGACCCCTTCCTCCTTTCTTCCAAGCCTTTCCCAATCCTCTCCATCCTCCATCCTCCACAACTGGTTATTTTTCAATGTTCTCCCCAATTTCATCTTCACTGCCGCAGTGTAACCCGCCTCACTGGGGCCTCTCACAATCTTGTCTGCCCTCCGCTCCTCTGACGTCATTTTGGCGAGTACATGTGCAGGGGGGCCCTGACGCATGCGTGCAAGCGTGGACGGGAACACCTCCCCAACCCGCTCGCGTGCATACTGACACGTCTTGTATCGGATTTTTTGTCGGCGCGCGTGTACGCCACGAAAGAGGAGCGAAGGGGGGTAATCCGAGTACAAACGATGATGGTCATTCGCGTTTGCCCTTTGTATAATTCGTAACTTGTCTCGCAAAGGTTGCACTGTGTCATTCCACGTCAGTATACACAAGAAAACCCAAGGACGCGTATTTTCGAAGCATACACCATGCATTCAGGTCGTCGCTGAACACGGCGTTGAAACGCTCTCCTGAACGATACAGCTGCTTCTCAAACGCGTCCTCCATCTGAAGGGCCTTGATCCATTCCGTCAGTTCTACGGATTGCTCGTACCGTTTTTCTCTGCGAACGCGCCGCTTGTTGATCATGCATGAGATACTGACCGGCTGCGGGACCAGTCGGGGGAGGAGCCTGTTGTACAACGTTGGGCGGATGAAGGAGCCCTTGAAGATAGTGCGGGTGCGCAGGCGGGCTTGCTCTTCCTGATTGTAGTGTAGTGTCAGTCAGCGTTTGCACGACGAGTGCAGGCTGGCAGTGGACAGACATACCAGCGCCTCCCTGACAAGCCGACCAAACTCTCTCCTCCCTCGTTTGCTGGAGATCATCCGGTCATATCTGTCAAGGACTGCCTGGAGATATGCATCGCCCTGTCTTGCGCGCATGAACACGTCGAGCCACTATGACGGAGCATTGGGGGTTGTGTCATTGTGGACCTGATCAGAGCTCTCACCAGGTATGCCCGCTTGAGCTGTGCTTTTGCAACATGCGCCTGAGTCGTATGTCTCTTCGCTTCAAAGAGGGTTCGTACACGCCATTTCAGCTGAGGTGCGGTGTTGAATTACGCCCAGAAGACAGATGGAACACTCATCATACGTTTTCGCGTAGGGCATGCCTCTGGAGACCACGGTACAATGTCCATAGGGTCGGTATGCGATGCGCAGCAAGCTCGTAGTATGCAATGGTAGGACGGACGCGGCGCAGAGGCGTGATAAGACGGGCAATGGACTCGCGGTGGGCAAGCGACGAGGGTGAGGGAAGGGGAATTGACATGACACAAACAAGTTCTTTCTGCGCCGGGCTCAATTCCGGGCAGTGGAGTGGAGTAGTCGACGTTGTACACAGACGCGGTGATACGATATATATACAGAGCGGTGTGTAACCAGGGCGAGCATCTAAAATCAAGGCCATCTAGACGAGGTATCAAGCGTACTTCTTCACGAAGTCCCCGTGGAAGTTGACGAGCTTGTCCACATACTCTTCCACACCCGGACACAAGCACGTTAGCCGATAGTGGTACTCTCCATCTTTCTGCCCAAACCCAGACCCAGGGACGACACAGATGCCGGTCGCGTCGAGTAGCGCAAGGGCATAGACCGCGTCTGGTTCTTTTCCCACTGCTTTCGCAGCTTTGACTGCCTTGTCGGATAAACAAATTCGAGGGTATAGGTACAAGGCACCGGGTGAATTGACGCAGCTAATGCCTTCCACAGCATTGAGTGCGGCCACCATTTGGGCAGTGCGTTGAGCAAGAGCCGCATGAATCGCGTCGGTCTCTTTCTTCCAAAGTGCATAACTCTCCTCCCCCTCTTTTGGGGGGCGGACCATGCAGTCAACACCGACTTGTCCCTGAAGGGGAGGACAGAGCCCGACGCTGACCATCTTGTACATCATAGCGATGACGTTGTCGTTTATATTGGTGCATTCGAAATAACCACCACGTCTACCGCATTCACCAGTGACACCCTTTGAGATGGAGTGGAAGGACACGAGGGCGACATCCTTTCCAGATTCGACAACTACCTTTTTGAACGACGTGAACGGGTGTGTGTCTCGGCGATGGAGATTCGTTTGGTATACTTCGTCTGCCAGGAGCACAAGGTTGTACTGTCCGCATAGGTCAACGACTTCTTCTTGAGTCCTCCTATCAAGGAGGGCGCCAGTTGGATTACCGGGGTTAATAATCACAAGGGCCTTCAGCTGGATCTTGCCTTCCCGACGCGACTTCTCGAGAAGAGACCGGATTTCGTTAACGGACGTACTCCATTCGTTGGTCTCGTCTAGGTAGTAAGGAATCGGTACGCCAGAAAATTGGGCAAGGGTCGCAGTATACAAGGGATACTGTGGGATGGGAATAAGAATCCCCGACCTGCCGGGTTCGGAAATTAGCATTGATATAAGGAGCGATACACCAGCAGAGGCTCCCCCGGTGAGGAAGATGTGCCCAGGGTTTGCTGGATGACCATCTCGAGCTATATTGCCGGAAGACACATGCAGGCGACACAGCAAGTTAATATGATGCGACGAAGAGCACTAGGGGAAATACTGACCCTGGATAAATTCTGCGACATGCTTGCGGATGAGTGGAACGCCCTGAGAGTGGGAATAAGCGCCAATAGAGCCGATTTCCTCCCACAGCTCGTCCGCACGGGCAACGACGTCGCTCGGGAAAACATTCGGAGCAAGGTTCTTGAGTTCCCTATACTCCAACAGTGCAGCAACCTACAGAGGACGTGAGTAGGGGTTCCGGAGGCGATACCACGTATCGTGGTGCGTCGGCATAGACATACCTGCCTGAGAAAGGTAAGTGGGGGCTGGTCGAGACCTTTTTGCTGAGGGTTTCCAATATTCGATGAAATGACATGGCTGAAAGGGAGTCCACTGGAGGTCGGGTTCTGCTGAAGCCTGACACGGTACTGCTCTGCCTTGATGGCGAGCTCACCACGCACAGCATACTGTACGTTGCGGATGGCAGGGTTGAGGTCGTCGACGGAGAGCTTGCTCATCGTGGAGAGCGATACCAGAGTCCTCTTGAAGGTGGGGATGTGCTGGCAGGCTGAGAAGAAGAGCGGTCGAGACACGGCGGCTGCTCTGACTGCCATCCACAAATTGAGCAGGTAAAATGGTCCACGCTTACGAAACTTGGCTGCACGTAAACTCGAACGTTTGCAAGCCTGCACCAGCCGGGACACGGCTCTCCACTGCGCCCCAGTACAAAATGATCAACGACTTTCTCCACAGGTTTCCGGTCCTACGAGCAACATCCGGGGCATCCTGGTCTTATAATTAAATTTTTGAGGTGGCTGTCAGATACTCCTTGGAATAACATGGGTACTATATGACAAAGATCACGTGGCCGTCTGGGACACGTGACCCCGGCAAGCTCCGAGCGTGTCCCATTGTTTTTTTTTTTTTGATCCACGCTAGTGTCGCATCCGAGTGGAATATGCCAGACGCGTTCTTTGCGTCCAAGAAGCGAAAACGTTCCTCCTCTTCCACGAGCACGAGGAAGCAGTCTCAAAACACAAGGACATCGAAACTGTTCAAGTCCGATGGTGTGCAATCCAAGCATAAGCCGAGAAGACACCACGGAGATGAAGAACTCGACTCAGACGGGATAGACCACGATGACGCTGCCATCGAC
>JBBPJW010000095.1:0-61960 GCA_038088935.1 Pulveroboletus aff. viridisquamosus
ATGTAGCTTCCACTCTTCTTGCACCTTTGGTGCTTTCTTGTTCATTTGTCACACTAGATTCCATTCTTCTCATGCTCTAGCCTTGCCTAGATCACTCTCTTGTTATGCCCTTTGCCCGGGCCTTCTATCTTTCAATCAGCTGACTTATAATTATTCCATCTCTTTCCATTCATTTCCACATGGATATCTTACTCATCATTCATCAGCATGATTACTTATTCTATCTCCACTCCAACTCTATTCATTGTATTATAAAGTAGCATACTTCCTGTCCTCTCTTTCCTTATGCTACTTCTACCTTGTGATCACCTTACAGTCCTCACATCTCCACTTATCCATGTACTTACATACTTGGAATCCACTGCTTGAGTCCTGGCACTTATCCAGAGGATCATCAGTGTCTGATCTCAGCACACCCCTGGAAATGTAGCTGGTACCACTAAGGCACAACACTTTGTTTGTCCTCTTCTACTCATCTTGAAGCTTACCTTTGGTTTGCTTCATCCTCTTCATCCATAGCAAGGTCTACACCTGTCCCTACCTGGGCAAAGCATAACATACAGCTTCTTTCTGTCCTATCCTTGATACTCAAGTCAACCTTGGTGAATGCTCCTAATCTATCCTGGGAAGCTGGTAAGGCTTTTAGCTAGTGGACTCTAACTAGGCAAAGAGAGAAAGCAAAACCACTACTCTTGTATAAACCTTGCAGCCAGCAGTACTAGTAGCAAACTAGCCTGTATAACCAGCCTAGAGGTCAAGAGAACAAGACTGGGTTTCCCCTGCTTGTACCCCCTGCCTTATATATTCCAGGGATCCACATATGAACCATATACAGGGGGCCTACCCTAACCTATGCTATCTATGGACACCAATAGCACAACTAACTCTATAGTATAATGAGGAGAATGCATGAATTGGATATGAGGAGTGAGGCAGTGGCCTCATGGATCAAGGGATAGGAATGGAAGAGAAACCACACCATGAGGATATGAAAAAATGAAAAACACACTAGTTCCAGTCTATGAATAAGGCATGGCCACTTTGAGGCCAAAAAGATCCCATCTGGATCTCTACCACAGATACAGATCCTAATCTAGATCCTAAGATCAGATATCATCAGAGACTGATCTAGATCTTATCTAAGATCTGCCACATCACATGACTGATATCTAGTGCATGTTATGGGTGTTACCCCATAGTCTTCAATTGTCAACACCTTGGTAAGCGCCTTCCTGCAGCTGCTAGGGCTTTTGAGCTAGTGGCCCCGAACTAGGCAAAGGGAAAGTCGGAGCCTCAACCCTAGAGAGCTCAGGGGGATCCCTTAGAAGGGATGACCGAGAGATCATAGAGATCTCTTGTGTAATCTCAGTGTAAGAGACAAGAGAGTAAGACTGAGGAGATCTCAGCTTATCACTCCCTGCCTTATATATTGCTAGGTCCCTTGCACAGACCAAGTACAGGGAGCCTACCCTAATGCTAGCTATCTATGGACACCAATAGTCTAAGTAGCTCAGCTCTTGTAATAGATAAGGAATGCATGGAGCGTATGGTAGGAGTAAGGCAAGGGCCTTGCGGATACAGGATGGAGGAGAGAAGCCACACCATGAGGATGTGGGAGAATGGAAGGGAAGCACTGCACTGGTTCTATGATAATGGCATGGCTGTCTGAAGGCCGAGGAGATCTATCTAGATCTCTGCCACAGATCAGATCCTAATCTCCATTAGAGATATCATCAGATAGATCTAAGATCTCATCTGAGATCCAGCCACATCACGTGACCTCGCAAGTGCCGGGGAATACTCTGAATAGAACTACTAACCTTAGCCTAGGGCTTGACCTTATAAGGCTGCTCCTTCGCACGATCACGTGCTCTGGTCACATGACCCACATCACATGCTTCTGGAGAGCTCTCATGATCACGTGTGACCGCGTGTTAGGCTGGAGCCATAACAGTGCAGGGAAATACTCTGAATATTAGGACTTAGCCTTAGTCTAGGGTTTCTTTATAAGGATACTTATTCATATGATCACATGCTCCTGGTCACATGACTATGCAACCATTCACATCACATGCTCAACAGTTCCCATGATCATGTGCTTGAAACTATCATGTTTTCTAGTCACATAACAAAAAGAGAAACCATACCATAAGGATATGGGAAAATAAAAGGGAAGCTTAGGGAAAGAAGATATGATAAAGGCATAGCAACCTTGAGGTTGAGGAGATCCATCTAGATTCCTGCCACAGATACAATCCTAATCTAGATATGTTAGATCAGATATCATTGGTATTGATCTAAGATCTTATCTGAGATCCAGCCACAATTGTGTGACTATTCCATAAGCAAAGAATACTCTGATATAATAAATCAAACCTAGCCTAGGATTTATCTTGATATGGCAGGTGAGTCCCATGGTCACATGAGAAAACCATTAGTGTTTGCTAAGCACATAACAGATATAACATCTAGTCCTTTGCATCTCCTAAGGCTTTTCCCAACTTCTGCATTGCTTCCATCTCAAACACATCTTGAAAATAAGCTCTTGCTTCTTCCATTGATCTCCACAATGCTGCTAATATCTTTTGGAACTGAGCAGCATTAGCCATGTTGTAAATTAGGCCTATAGCTTCTGGTTCTGTGGTACACCATCCATTCTCATCTGAAAATGAAAGTTCTCCAAACCATACAGGTTGGACTTGTTGTTGATGCTGTTGATTTGGCTGCATTGGCCTTTGAGAAAAGTGGGGGAGCATCATGGATCATGCAGGATTTCTTGATGTGATACAAACCCTAGAAATGTGGCCTATCTTGCCACAACTGAAACACACAATTGGAGGCCATGTTGGTCTTGAATCCTGTCAATCTATCTCCAATGGAGCTCCTCATCCAGATTATGTTCTGACTGCTGTGAAACAAGGAGGGGGAGGTCAATTAGATTGGGAATAAGGAGAATGAACTTGAAAGTGAGGCTGCTGCTGAAAATAAGCAGCAGGCAGTCCTTGAGTTCTAAAAGAAGGTTGCTCTACTGTCATCTTCTCAAAAATTCAGCTGATTTGTTGGAAGTGGTCAAACATATTTAAATATTGCCTATTATTGCCACCTTGAAGGGCTACCTGTGAATAAACCCTGTAATTGACTGCCTGTTTCAGCAGTTCTACTGCATGATTATCATTGATCTCTGCCTTCTTCCTTAATAGATTGAACTTGTTCAAGAACTCATTAATCTTCCTTTCTTGTTGCCACAAGACTTGCAGCTCCTTAAGACTTTGATAAGCTAGTTCCACAATCCAGAAATGCCCCTTGATTTTTGCTTGCAACTTCAACCATAAGGGCCAAGCTAAGTCTCCAAACATCTATCCCATATTCCATCAGTCCTGCCAAATATAATCATCCTCTTTGTTATTGTACTCCATTAGCATGAGTGTTGCAAAGTTATTAGCAGTATTCTTCATGTGAGATAAGATGGCAATTACTCTTAGGCAATTATTTTTCTATTCCTGCTCTCTGACCCATATCCTCAGAGAAATCTACCAACACTTCTGTTTTCTTCTGTCACTATTCCAAGCTCTAGGACTGGCAACCTTTCTAGTAATATCATTTTTCAACTGGAGCAAGAGCTCTAACATCTGATCAATGAGTACTGTTATATCTGCACCTTCACCAGCCATAGCTAGAGTGATAAATTGTCTTCTGTAGAGCTGCTGCTGGCCTAAGGGAATAGAGATGAGTTGATGCAAACTTCCAATTTCTCCCAAGTTTCTTTTTCCTATCCTCCTTGATGACCTGGATTCTTCTCTGTAGTAAATGAGCTATAAGCACATTGCAGTGCCTAGCTACCTCAAATCTCCTATGAAGAACTTTCTTTCTGCTTTATTTTTCTAATAACATCTATGCTAATGAGTAGTTCTTCTTATAACTTGATTTACTTTCTTCTAAATGCACCAATCAAAATATGCTTCCTTTACTTGCTGGTCTGCTAGTCTTGCCCTAAAATGGCCCAATTTCATTCAAAGTCTCTCTCTGCTTGACATAAAGTTGACTCCTTCTAAAAAGTAAAAACTTTGATAATAATGTGCTTAGTCTTGAGCCTTGATAGTAGTAGAAAAGGGATGTAAGAATAGCTTTGAGCAAGTGTTATGCACATTGAGGTCAATGTGTCACAAGCTCTTTAAAGAAAAGGAAATTAAATAAGGGGAGCCTAGAGTTAACACAAGTATTGTACAAGCGCTCAAAGCTGAAGGCTTTGAGATGGTAATGCTACAGTCTATATAGAGTACAGTATTGTGCATGGACCAAGACCCTAATGGGAAAGTTCCCATATATGAGGCACAGAGATCAAAAAGAAAAGAAGCACTTTTGGAAACCATTAAAAGTCCAGCTTCTAAAATGGAAGAGAAGTAAAAGAAAATGTGGAAATAAATACTAACCCTGCAGGGTCTTAAAGGCATGAGGCTAACTCTAAGCCCTGAGTCAGATGACCTGTCATATGCCCTGATAAGATAAACAATTAAATAACCACATGGTGAAGATAAGATAAGGTCATGTGATAAAAAAAAGAAAAAGTGCATCATAACAACTACCCATAGTCAGATTATTATTCATTATAATTGCCAGGTTACTCTCTTACCATCCCAGTTGCCCAGATCTGCAATTTTCTTCATCACATTATTCTTGACTGTTAATAAAAGATTTTTAATCTTGGCTATTAGCTTTGCAACTGGATAAAAGCTGTTTCTGGCAGCCTCTTCTGACATTGTCCTCAATTTATGCTATTTGTGGGGCAAAACTCTTCAGAGAGGGACAGCTGACTTAAAATCTGAATAATCTCCAGTGTACTAACTAATTCCTATTCTTCTGCATCAATCAAGTATAGTGAGTCAAGTGCAAGTGAAACAGAATTTATTACAACTCTAGATTCCAAAGGCTAAACCTAGATGCTAAGAGAAAAGAAAAAACATAAAGAAAAAACTTCTAAGGAGGCTCTAAAAAGGAGCAACCAAAGAGGGAATGAGAAGAAGGACTCAGAAGAGACTTGAGACTCATGCAACTATGGGCTAAGCTCTAAAAGGGCCTGAGATCCAAAGAAGTGCAAACTGCAAAGTATAAAGTAATTAAGTCTGGAGAAACTTGACTACCCATACCTGCCCCTTATATATGGCCCAGGGTGGCACACAGACCATATACAGTAAGCCTACCCTAAGTACTACTATTTATGAACACCAATAGCAGTATAAGCACACTATTAAATAAAAAAGGAGAAGATATAAAGCAGAAATAAAGTAAGGTAGTGTTCTTATAAATCAAAGGATAAAAAGAGAAGAGAAAAAAAGAGAAAACTCATAATGAAAGCCAGGGTCTTATATGAGGACAAATAACTTTGCCACAGATATAATAAAATTATAGATGTAGATTTTAGATTCATTAGATTCATAAGAATAGTATTGATATCTAGATTGAAAAGATTCAGGGCAGATACTGGAAAGATCCCAGATCTCTAAGTCATATGACCACTAATTATAAAAATACTCATATAGTTCTGACCATAAGCTAGGACTATCCAATAAAAAGTAGTTTTTCCACAATTACATAAAGTAAAAGTGTAGTTGCACATAGATACATAATAGAATCACTTTATATACAATGGATGGTCCTTGATGGGTGCACTTCTGCTCAGTATTTGCAGAAATAAGCCATTCAGGCAAGAAAAAAGAAAAAAAAGTCAAGAAGTAGCACTAAGAAAATTCAAACTGAAATTCAAGTGCACTTGACTGGAAAAAACCAGTCATGCACTTTCCCTTCCTTTATATTATACTCTATTTGTGTACAGCCCATCATATAATGGAAATCCAACTAAACTAGGGTAAGATAAGAATAGACTTTGATGCTCAATGAAAAAGAGAGGAAAAAGAGAGGAATAAGTAAAATAAGGAAAAAATAAATGTACTTTTAATAGGCATGAAGTTCATCCATTGGTAGGGTTTATAAGTTCTAAACAGTGCCAGAAAATAACATAGCTAAGCATTAAACTTTGTATAGCCCATTAACAAGGGGAAATTTACCAAGGAGTTTCTAATCCTTGATGAAAATACAACAGGAATGGTTATAGAAGATTGCCATGTAACTGGCAGCAGTAAGCTTTGCAATGAAAATCAGAGTTTCACCCATATTAGGTATATATAGGATATTCTTAAGAAAACAGGAGTTGTTAAGTTTCCATTGGGTAGCTCAATACAAAGATTACCACATTCAATGGCATTAAAGATTCACTTATCTGCATCTTTGATAGAATAAGGTGGGATATCAACATAGTCAACAAGATATTCCCAGTATGGCATGAGATGGATTATGGCACTGCTATCATATAACTTGACAGTGGTGTAGGTTGGGAAAACTGTGTGCATAGTAAGTGAACAGGTGGTGACTATAAGCCATATAGCATTTAACTCATTATATTACAGTTTCTTTTGTTACTTAGTATTTCTTCTTATTTTCTTCCTTTTTTCTTATGCTATTACTGTTATATTTAATATCTTATTTACATTGCATAGTCAAAGCTGTGCAATTCTCAGATAGTAATATAGTGGCAGGGCCAGAGTCAAGTCTCTTTAAACTTGAGCTCTTGTGCCACTAGCCTTCTCTGGCTTCTCATGGTTAGCTCCCTTGGTCTCTAAGTTCTCTTTGGGTCATACTCCTTTTACTCTTGCCCTAGCCTCTGTGTGATTAGTGTTTTCCTGTGTTCTATCTCTTCCATTGCTTCTCTTGGCACTCATTGCAAGTCAAAGTCATAACACATTATTGCTAGCTGCCATGTTTGTGCAATGGTTATTTTGTGGCTTTGAAGAATAGATTTTCTTACCACATGGTTTCTATCCTTTTGAAGCCTCTTCTTCACAGTCCCCTCCTTTCTTCCAGCACTGACTCTTTTTATTACCCTTCCAGCCACAATTATAACATGTAGGGGTAGAGGTCTTCTTTTTCTCTGTATTATCCATAGTAAGTGTAATGTTATCATTTGCTTTTAACTTTGACTTGCCCCCATCTTGTATAACAAAGTAATTATCCTGGTTAATAATAAGATCCATTAGTGCATTTGGTAACAATGTGGTCCCATTAAGCTGGATAGTTAAGGAAATGGATGACAAGGTGAGATTATATGACTAAGGAAGTGAGATAAAGATAATATTAAACAGACCTTCATCAGATACAGGATGACCCATGAATACAAGATCTTCATGCATAATTATTATCTTCTCAAGATCCACATGTGCATTACTACCTTCTTTTAATTTCAGTTTACCAAGCTGATGTCTTAGTTCAATGCTAATAACTATTGAGCATTTCTTGAACAGGTTCTTCAGTATCTTATAATACTCTGCAGCAGTTATTTTCTCAAGTAAATGAATAAAGAGTAAATCAGAAATAACATTGGCAATTTGTTGCTTGACAATGGCATCTTTTTCTGCCCATTCAATAAGCACTTTTTCATATTCATTTACTTTGGCTTTCTTATTAGCTATACTTGGTATTCACCCTTTTGCCTTGCCCATTGCAGGATCAGTAGATGATGGTGCTATTCCATGGAGATAACTGATTAAACTTTTTGTTAACAGTAATACCTTAAGATGACCCTTCTAAATGGGTCAATTCTTCCCAGTAGTATCAAGCTTTGGGATTTTCATAAAGTTATCACCAAGTTTGGTTGAATATGACATATTGGTAGCTGTGTAAGATTATCTATTGCAGATTAGAAGTTTTTTTTTGTTCAATCAAGTTAATGTCCAGGGATTCAGGGATTATAACTTGTTGATAACTCAGTCACAGAGTAGTGTCTTACCTCAGTCATTAAGTAGTGTACTGAGGTATAAAGTGGAGACAAATGGTAAAACTATATGACACAGTTATATAATCAGATATTATAATAATAAAAGTCCAACATCTATAGCAATTGTTAAATAAGGGTATACTCCAGATCTACTCCAGATCTCTCTGGAATAGTAGTCTAGCAGGGCTTTGCTTCACCATATTGTTATAACTCTGGATCCCAGAGGCTAGACCTAGATAAAAAGCAAGAGAAAGGAACATGAAGGGAAACCTAAAGGAGACTCTGGAGAGGAGCAACCAAGGAGGAATCAACAAAGGAGGACTCAGAGGAGACTTGTGCCTGTGCAACTAAGGGCCTAATCCTGAAAGGGTTGAGATTCAAAGAAGTGCAAGAATGCAAAGTACAAAGTAATCAAGTCTGGAAAGACTTGACTACCCATACCTGCCCCTTATATATGGCCCAGAGTGGCACACAGACCATCTCACTAAGCCTACCCCAGACTACTACTATCTATGGACATCAATAGCAGTAAGAGCACATCATTAAATAAAAGAGAAAGGCATGGAGTGAATATGAAGGAGTGAGGCAGTGGCCTCATGGAAAAAGGGTAAGGAATGGAAGAGAAGGGAAGGAAAGACTTATAATGGAATATCAGGGTAAACATAAGGATGGTAATCTCTGCCACAGATATGATGGAATTATAGATAAAATCCAAGATCCATCAGATCCATGAAGATACATCTGGATCCTTGATGGGAAAGATCCAGGGCAAATCTTGGGAAGATCCCAGATTTCATGTCATGTGACCACTGACCATAAAGATACTTGTAAATAGTCAGACCCCAAGCTAGGGTTGCCTGAAGAGGAGTATATCTCCCATGATCATGTGATGTAAAAGTGGTGGTTCTGCAAAATGCATAACACATATGTGGTGTACCTTTGCACTAGTCCCAGTGCCCCAAATTTCAGAGGGGGTTGAAGAATTGAAGTAAGTTATAAAGACTTGGATTCAGAGAGATAAAGGCATATGGCCTGCTTATAAGGTTGGAAGAGAAGTTGGAGACAGAGGGAGAGAATGCTAAGTTATGTTAATATTCAAACTGGAGTACAAGATACAGAGCTACAGTACTTATACCATAAAATTGATTATCTAACAAGGGAAAGGAAATGAGACAGGAGTTGTCACAGAAGCAAAAGCAGATGTCAGGTATGATACTAATAATGTCATGCCAGAATGAAACTAAAAAAGACAGAAAATAAGCAAGAAGGGCAAGAAACAGGAAATGAGGCCAGAAGAACTATGGAGTTGTGTTGGAAGGACATGGAAGTATATATAAGAAATTGTAAGTGTCATTAGATAGACAGAAAATAAGATAAACAGAAACTAGCCAGCACATAGCTTAAGAGTAATCTCCAACCAGAGTTCCATTGAAGATGTTGTGGAGCAGACACAGTGGTCCAGAATATGACAGCAATAATAGTCACAAAAAAGTATGCTACTTCTTTTGTATGATAGACCCAGGTAAGAACTAGTATAGACCTTGAAAAGTATATTCTGGCAATACAGGCTAAGAATAGGCCTTGATAGTGATTTGTCTAAGGATAAAGGACATGGTGCAAACATGGGACAGCACTGTAAGCCTCTTAGTTAAGTGATGGATGTAAGCATATTTAAGTCTGGAACTTCTTTGCTTATATAAATTACCCTTGATAATGTGTTTCATTTACTCACATGAGCAGAAATAAATTTGTAAGTAATTTCTAATTGTCAGGGGATCCAAAAGAGTATTAATAGAATAGCAGAAATATTGTGTTTGAGTTGCAGTTCATTCTGCAACTCATCAAGATAAGTTAATGGGCAATGGGCAATAACAGCAGAAATAAAGGTAAGATTTTTGGGAGTGAGGGAGAAAGGGAAACCAATTGCACATGAATACTTGAAAGAATTGGAGGTGACTTTGTACTGCCAGAACTGACAAAACTTCATAAATGAGAAACCTTAGGATGCTGAGGGTGGCACAGATATCCTTGACAGATAGGTCTCTATGGTAAAGAGTGGGAATGGAAACCCTCAGTTCATCTGAGACTTTTTTCGTGTGGTAGGTTGGTATTGAGAGTGATGTGTTTTTTTTGTTGACACGGGTAGGTTAGAGAAGTGAAGCTGTAGTATAGCTACTGCGCAAGGATCTTCTAGGACTAGTTTCGGACGCATTTGACACAAACAGCTATATTCCGACTGGTTACCCTGAATAGTCCATTCCAGTTCTTGAGGGGTTTTATTGCAGACGCAGAGGTAGGATGCCTTACAAATTGTGGGACGAAACAAGTTTTATGTACAAGTGAAGGGCACGACCCAGCTACAGGATGTCGAGGCAGCACCGTCAGGCTACTAAGGCATCGTGCGAAAACGATACAGGTATCATCGAAAATGATCGTACTTCACGGCTAAATGAAGACGAAAATCAGGGACAGGAGAATCTAAAGCACAAAGAAAGCGCCAACGGACATGTCGGTGACATCATGGAGCGACTGAGCGAATTCGTTCGCGATACGCCCGGTCGAGGTCAGCGAAGTCAGAGGTGATCCAGAAGCTCTTGAGAGCAGCGTAGACTGTGGCTCGTTTCCTTGGATCAGGTATAAGGAGGTAGGTCACGAGATTTTTTGCTGTGGTGATGGCGCGGGCGAGATTAGCACCAGGGAGAGCATACATGGATGTACACATCCATCATAGGCAGAAAGGACTGCCCGTCACCGCGCAGAGAAGTATCCAAGGCGCACGCAGTATACGTACCGTTTCTTAGGGAAGCCCAGATAGATTCACAGAAATAGACCGTTCCGTCAAGGATTCGTCGTTTCGTCAGTTCATCCTGAATGTAAGTGCACTGCGAGAATCCCACGAGATCTCTGCTATCTTTGACATTGTTTTCCTGTACATTCAAGATAGTATCGTCGTCACGCATGTCCTTCGGGTCGCCGCAATCAAAGGGATGACTGCCCCTGCATGGCCATAATTCATGAATCAGCTCCAGGAAGCGTCACGGAAGATCGAAAGTAGAGTGGGTCCTACGAAAGGGCTGGAGAAATGCGGCGCACGTCAGCATTGCAAATATAACAATCCCTGCGCTCCAGCAATCCGCTGGCAATCCTACATAACCTAAGTTCTTGTTTTCCAGCGCACGCACACCTTCTGGGGGGAGATAAGAGACGGTACCGCAAACATGGAGTGTTTCTTCATAGGCCCTTGGCCGGGCGAGACCAAAGTCGGCAATCTGAATGCGAGGGTAGGGACCAGGGGAGTGTAGCAGAATGTTCTCGGGCTGAGTCAGAGGGTAAGCGTAGGCGTTGGAGTGGACGGGTATGAAAAATGGAGATAGATGAGGAAGCCGTCAGTGACATTGTTTGTGAGAAAATGAGAGTGAAGTACTGACCTTCAAATCTGCAAATAGCATGAGTCAATGGTTTTAAGTCTACCTATAGCCACCAGTAATGCGGAGAGAATTGAAGGTGGCGCAGAAGAAGAAGAATAGACGTTAGATTAAGCTCACCGCGATGTGAAATCATCTTGTCATGCAAATACTGAAGTCCCTTGAGCATCTGGAATGTTATATATTTCGCTTCACCTTCGCATAATCTGCGTCGTGGATGATTTGTAATGTACGTGAAGAGATCACCACCTGTTGACAGCTCAAGCATGATGTAGAGAAACTGCGAGTCGTAGTCGAATGCGTAAACTCTATTAATGTTTGGCTGGAATGGGATTTAACTGATGCAGTATGGCAGGAGTGGGAACGCCTACGTGATGCAGGGATGTTAAAAGAATGGCCTCCTTCGTCTCTTTCTTCAGATCCTTGCCTCCCTTTCTGCGAATGATCTTACATGCTACCTGACGGTGTGCAGACGTATCGAAAGCGAGATGTACAGATGCATAGCTGCCTGTACCAAGACAGTGCGAGGTAATACAGTACCGGCCCAAGTCCTGAAAAAATCCATCAATAGGTTCGAGGCTCTCTGTCATGACATACTTTGAAAGCTTGTTGTTGAGAGACGACAGTGTTTTTTCGCGTAGCAGGCAGGTTTCTTGAGTTCAGGATGCACTGAAACGCTGGAAGCGAAGATTGGTGAGTTTAGTAGCAGAGAATAAGGGAATTGACTTACTTTGCGAAGCTGGGATCCTGAGCGTATCTCCATGCAGAAGGACAGAAGACGTCTTCCGTATCTTGTGCCCGTTTATCACTACTCCATTGGTAGATAGGTCCTAGAAGATATGGATGAGATACGGCGAGGTAAGGAGACGGCAACTACCTGGCATGATATGATAATTCCCCCTGCACCAGAGCGAACGCTGAAATAAAAGTTGTGGTAACTGAAGAGGAGAACGAACATGTTTGGACTTGCGCATATATCTTGCAGTGGAGACTAGAGACAACGATATCGGGGATGACATACGAGCTGTTTGTCGTAGTTGGTGGGTGAACAAAGAAAGATCGTGGATGCAAACCAAAGTTTTGGATTTCTGCCGATCGTGATGGGGCTTCCGATGCTCAACATAAGCGCTTAGAAACAAGAGATTAATAGGGATACAAAGGGGAGGGTAGAGGTGAACCTTCAGTGCGACCATCCGGGGTACTCGTCAGGAGGCTAGCGCATACATCCGGTGACACATTAGCGATGGAGGGGGACAAGGAAGGCGCAGATGGGACTGGCTGAGTGAGCACGTCGATAGACTGATGTGGCCTCATCGTGGACGCCGACGAGCATGCAGGTGCAGTCGCGTCGAGCTGATAAGTCGGTGGTCACGTGAGCGGGTGGCTGTTCTGGCAGCATCATGACGGAGAGGTCGCGAAGGAAACCATGCGATAGTTGCGCAACGGCGCACGGTGACGGAGCGAGCGAGCGGTGTGGAACCTGCGCATCGTTCTCGCAAAGAGCAAGGTGCACATTGAATGGTTGGGGGATGGGTGAACAGCTCGCTTGGATGCGCCCGATCGCATTGGTGTTTTTGGCGTTCCCACAATTGCCGCGTCTGATCTCTTCTGTCTCCACAACGTACTCGCCGTCGAGTGCACTCTCTTTCTCTCGTTCGTCCCCTTCCCTCAAAACGCCAGTTCGCCCCGCCCCCACGCCCGTGCAACTATATTTCTTCATACAATAAAGTAGCACAGACCTCATTTTTTCGAACCCTGCCAGCCATACCGTCCATTCTCGGGAACAGAGCCAGGAGAATGTCCTTCTTCTCTAGGAAGAAGCAACCCAGTGCATCCCAGCTTGCTGCATCAAATGTTACTATCGCCCAGACTCCGTCTCAGGCTCTCGCTCAGTTGAGCACAAAGGATGTTCCACAGCAGTCCAATGATACGTGAGTCGCTTCCTTCTCATTTATTCCAGCTCTCTCATCTGTTCGTGTCAAACATCTGCGTGCATCTAGTACATCTGTGCATAACGGTCGTCCTCAATCTCAACAGCCACGCCAACAACAAAATCGTGGGGCTACAAATCCTCCTCACCCATCGCAAACCTCCCCACCGCAGCCTCAGCAGCAGTCTCAGCAACAAACCCAACAACGTCCTGCGTACCCTTGGTCTGCCCGCCGCCTCCTACTTCCTTCTCCACTTGGCATGCCAAAACCTGGAGTAATACCTCCAACTTACCCTTCCCCACCTCCATTTCCTCGTTATGGCCACGCGCTTCCTGCAACAGCCACTGCCAATGGAGAGCTCTACCTCTTTGGTGGTCTTGTCCGTGAAACAGCCCGGAATGATCTATACCTTTTCTCAACCAGGGATCTGAGTGCAACCCTCGTACAGACCGCAGGAGAGATACCCTCTCCCAGAATTGGACATGCGAGTGCTATTGTCAGCAGCGTATTAATTGTGTGGGGAGGCGATACCAAGACAGATCCGATGTCCGACTTAAATGAAAAGCAAGATGACGGCCTTTATCTTCTTAATCTTGGTGGGTGACTCCGAGCTATATTATCCATAGTCCTTGGAAAAATGTAATTGCGCTTTGCTAACCCCTTCGTGACCCCCGGGCAGTATCGAAGGAGTGGACGAAAGTATCCATGTACGGGCCCTCGCCATCGGGACGGTATGGTCATGCCGTGACCATGGTTGGAACCAAATTTTTTGTCTTTGGTGGACAGGTTGATGGGGAATTCATGAACGACTTGTGGTCCTTTGATCTTAACACATGTGAGTCATTTGTCTTCATTGTTCTTCCTACAGACTTGGTCACCCAACTCTATCCCCACCTTTCTTGCGTGCCTTGCGGTGTTTATATATTACACTTGATTGTGTGCCAAGTGAGGACCCAAACCCAGTGGGAGCTGTGTCAGCCCACCACCACTGATCGGCCAGCTCAGCGAACTGGTCATATTTGTGTGACATATGGGGATCGCATCATTGTGTACGTTCTTTTTGCAGACTCACATCCATTGTTGACTGCATGTCATGCTAGTTTTGGGGGCACCGACGGTCAATACCATTACAATGACACCTGGGCGTACGACGTCAGTACGCGCAGATGGACAGAACTTCAATGCATTGGCTTTATCCCGTCCCCGCGAGAGGGACACGCAGCAGCTGTGGTGGATGATGTTATCTACATCTTCGGAGGTAGGGGCGTCGACGGCAAGGACTTGGGAGATCTGGCCGCATTTAAACTATCCAGTAAGTGACCCTTTTTAAAAAAATATTTCTGATAGATGTCGTTCCGGGCCTGTGCGAAGTGCCGGCTACTTGTCTTGTTACTTTTGGTGAAGTGGAGGCTAATCAAGCTTTTTACACAGACCAGCGGTGGTATATGTTTCAGAATATGGGTCCTGCACCAAGCGCAAGGTCTGGTCATGCAATGGCTTCAATGGGGAGTAGGGTATTCGTACTCGGTGGAGAGTCGTTCACGCCTACAAGAGGAGATGATCATGGAACAATCCATGTTCTTGATACGAGTTTGTCTACTGTCAAATCGTCTTTCTCTGCACTGACTTAGGTGTGCTTTCCTAGAGCATATCAAGTACCCTGAATCCAACAAGGTGGCCCCACATAATCCGAGCGGAAGTACGACCCACTCAGCTCGTAAACCATCCACAGCACCATCCCCATCGGGTGGCCAGTCTGTACCGTCTTCCACGCTTAATGGAATTCGTGCAATGTCCCCCACAGCCTCTCAATCTGACACAGAAGATCTTCGCCGTGCAATGTCCCCACCTGGAATCCGTCCAGGTACAAGGACGCCGAATGGTGTGACCCCACCCGTGTCAGCCCAGGGTCCCGTGAATGTGTCGAACTCAGGTACGAGTACTAAAGTCAAAGCTCCAGTGCGTCCTCGACGGGACGAGGAGGAAGCTCTCGGAACGGACGATGGGCACGCTACAGACACAGGAGTTACATCCGAGAGTACGAGTGGCGTGTCAACGGGAACGAGAGCAACGGAACGAGCGCCGACTCCGACAGATCCGCAGACGCAAGCGCAACGTGCAAAGAGTCCCGCATCGTCTGGGATTACTGGCAGGGCGACGTCGCCTTTGGGAGGCAGTGTCGACGGCCATGGGCAACAAGGACAACCACCTGCGATGACCGGCGTGACTATGAATATGAATGGTAGCCTAGCTGCCCGTAGTCCTTCGCCTATCGTCGACAGGAGTAAACCTCCGGTGGATGCGTTCTATCAAAGTTCCTCCTCCACCTCCTTGACCAACAATTACACACACACACACGGCCACTCGCAGAAGGTTGGTAGCACAGGCAATGTAACTGCCGACCTCATTCGGGATTACAAAGCAAAGGAAGCAGAAGTGGAAATGTTGCGCAGGCGGGATGCTTGGATGAAAACGGCACTTTTGAAGGCATCACGGTCAGGATTTGTACAGGTGGACGAGGAATTCCTCGAGGCCGAGACCCGGAAGTCTGAGATGTCGGCCAGTGATGAACAGCCGAAGATGGCAGATATGATCTTGAGTTTTAAGCACTTCAAGACACAAATACAGGTGAATGTTTACTCTAAAGCTGTCCCCGTCTCTCGGGTCAAACTTTCAATGTATAGTCATGGATTACTGTGACGTATGCTGACTCGGAATGCGTAGACAACACTAGCCAATCAGGTGAAAGAAGCTTCAGACCGAATTGCGAATGCTGAACGCATGAAGTCGGGTGCCGTTCAGGAAGCAGCGTATTATCGTGCCAAGCTTACCGCATACGAGGCCGGTACACATTCAGATGTCGCCCGCGCTGAACGCGAACGCATTGCGGAGCTCGAGCGACACCTCGCTAACCTTATATCTGAACAAACAACGATGCGCCGCAAAGTCGATGAATTAAATGATTCCTTGTCACTGCAGACAACTCTGCTCGAGCAAGCTGAGACGCGAGCAGTGGATGCCAACAAACGTGCAGATGTGCTCGAGGAATCTCGCGATCGCAACCTCCATGTTCTGGCTGAGCTTCAGGCTAGTCATATCGCTATGGAAGCTGCTGTTCGAGATCATGCTGATCGTCTGCTTGCGCAAACGTCTCTATTTGAACGGAAAGATGCCGAACACAAGCAAATAGACAGTCAAATACAAGAGCTCATTCGGCTCCGCGATCAACATACCCGCGCCTTGGATCAAGCGCGTACAGCTCTTCAAGCACAAACTTCTCGATCCGAAGAAGTTGATGCGGCCCATGAGCGCGCGCGTGCTCAAGTTAGTCGACTGGAACTTGAGCTTGGAGAACTTAGAGGCGAACTTGAGACACGCACATCGGAGGTGGAGTCTCTCCGGATTAGGCTAGCAGGGGTGGAGAATTCCTGGGCCAAGTCACGTGAAGAGGCAGACGCCTTCCGGGCATTGACAACCGGCAGCCTCGGTGAACTGTTGGATTCCGTTCGTGATCTCCAGGCTGACGAGGATAAGCACGCACGTGCACATGCTGAGAAAGTCGAGGCAATGGATTTGGAGGCCGTGTCACTCAGAAAGATGCTCAAAGAAACTACTCAACGCTTGGAGGAAACGCAAAATGAACTTAGCGAAGAACGTCGGAGGGTTCAAGACTCGGAATCTGAGCAGACCTTCCTGCGCTCTCAGGTTCTTGGGCTTCGTGCCCAGCTTTCCAACTCTACCTTAGAGCATGGGCGTCTACGCAAGGACTTTGCGGAGAAAGAAAAGGAACTTCGAGAAGCCTTCAGGGAGACTGCCGATACGAGTGTTCGGTTGGTAATGCTCCGCAATTACCTCGCTGAAAACGGACTTAACCCAGAAGCGGAAGAGTTTGCAAGCCCTCCTGATGCATCTCGGATAGCTGAGCTCGAGGAGCAGCTGGATGAGCGTATCCGGCTTCACGAGATCGCGGAGCACGAACTCGCTCAAGTCCTCCGAAAAAAGCAAGATGCTGAAGCTCAGATAACCACACTGACATCGCAGCTGGACCGTTGTCGCTCTAGGCAAAGTCCAATAATTGAGAGTGATTCCACCGCAGAAGCTCGGGCTCTCGAGGCTGAAAGCAAGCTCGAGGAGACTGAGCGCAGCTATAAAGCGAGGATGCAACAGATGGAGGAAGACTACCAGCTCGCTGTTCATTATGTGAAGTGAGCTGTGATATAACCGTACCTCGAATAACCTCTTATACTGTTTCATCCATGCAGAGGCACTGAGAAATTGATGCGGAGGATGAAGGACGAGTTGACGAAACAGAAGACCACAAATTCCGCCCTCCAGGCGGAACTTGACACGGCACGTGGGCGTTTGAGTACTGAACCTGGGCCACGAACACGTGCCAACGGCAGTAGTACGCCCTCAGACGATAGTCACGATCTCCTGCGCTCTCAGCTCATCGAAGCACAAAAACAATCTCAACGACTAACAAATGAGAACATGGACTTGCGCCAGCGTATCGAATCACTCGAGAAGGACCTAGCATTAGTGAGAGAGAATTTGATAGCCTCTCAACGGGAATCAGACGATCGGTATTCGCGAGTCGAGGAACTTCAGCACGAGGTTGAAAGGCTTAATGCCACGCTAGCCATCTACCGGAAGGGTTCGGATGAAACGGCTGTCGAACAGCTCACCCAAGAGAACACCAATCTTAAACGGGAGAACGAGCAACTCTCCCACAAGATACATCTTCTTCTAGAGGTCGACCAGCCTTCATTCAACCGTCCATCCAGTATGTCCAGCTCAGAGAACTTCGAACACCTCTCAAACGAGTTAGACGATTGGCAACGGCAACTTGCCAGCTCGATGAGTACACGCCGACCAATCAGCGATTTTGAAGCCTCGCCTCTCGGACATGTTCGAGTAGGCTCACGGTCATAACATATGCCAGGGTCATTGTTCTCGATGTTTCATGCATATATACATTCCATACCATTATTGCCTTGATTGCTTTCCCATTACTTACACTCACTTTGAATTTGCAGGTTGAATGCATTAATTCTATCTCCTCATTTCGTTCGTCCCCCTGGCCAGTTATATGCTGCATAAGTACAGGGTTGTAGAATTATACTATCTCGCTCCTGCAACCACTTGTGTCCATTCGATTGCCTTTTGCTTCACCACTGCAGCGCCTTCTTCGTCACCTAGTTTGCGCTCCAGATCTAACCATCTCTTGAAAAATGCCCTGTGGTGAATTGAAATGAGTGGGACATTATGCATAGATACAACCATGTACTTCGCCCTGTGGCTCGTCATCTTAATCGCAAGGACGTGATTGAACAAGTTCCTGGGATGCCATTGAGTCTTGTATGAACGAGAAGATGGAACCTACCGCAAGTGCTGAACGTCTCCTTTGCTGGCCTCCATGTCCATGTAGATAGACCAAATATCCCAGCGTTTGGGATGTAAATCCACAATACCTTTGAAAATAGTCCTCCCACGTTCACCATCTCCAAGCTTGTACTCTAATTGCGCAAACTTGGATATTGTTTTGAGGTCTGACAGAAGGTGTTCACCAGACGCATGTATATCGTAAAAAACGACCACTGTACGTTTCCGCTTCTCAAGAGCTTGCAGAGCACGCGACAAAAGCTTGCGTGCATCTTCTACTAGCCCGCGTCGAAGATAATGTTCGCAGAACAACGTCCAGACTTTTGAACTTTGCCCAAACTTTTTGCATGTTCGTTTGTATTGTCCTTCCGCTTTCTAACGAGTGCTCAGCACGCGGGTCCCGATGGCCATGCGCTGAAGCATACCTCGTATTTTTGGCTCTCATCAAAAACGGCTGCGAGGCGCAAGTGAATCGTCTTCGAGTCGTTATGTTGCACCGCGTCCTTGAAGACGACTTCTATGGAGGTATCTGTGCCGAATACGTTCTCCAAATTGAGGAGTGCTATCCAGACGTTGAGCTTCTCCTGTTCCTCTCGGAAATGGATGGTTTGGATAGCACGTTCCCCGATGTCTCGTGCCTTGCCGACCTCTGAGAGTTGCAGTTGGAAGGACATATACTGGATCCAGAGGTACGAGGAGTTAGGAGACCCTAGGAGCATTCGTTCGAAGTCGGCGTTCGAATCAGGCAGCTTCACCTGCATGTCAGCCGTGACGTCCACATCTATCTCCTTACGCCTTTTACGCCTCCTTTTCTCTTCTATGTCTTCCTCACCATCACTTTGATCCGAGGGTTCTGATAGAAGTCCGGACTCATTGGATCCTCGGTCGTCCACAAACCACTGGAAGCCATCGATCTTGAGAGAGGGAACATTCACATCCTGACACTCCCGTGGTTTCGGAGGATTGACGGAGTCAGGCAGCGTGACATCAACTTGCGTGGTAATGTCTCCTTCGTGATCGCTACCACATTCATCATCAACTTTGATGAGTAGCTCCTCGTCTAAACCAGAACCATGCGAATGTTCTTCACCAGGACCACCCTCATCGAGCGCGCCATGCATCTCAACGCTGTTTGTGATACAAAGGGCGGAATCTGATCCTACCTCATCCTCGTCGTCAATAAAGTACGAAGGCTTTATGCCAAGTGAGAGCCGCCTCTTCTCAAGATCGCGAGAAATAATCAAAGTCTTTACACGATCGCCTTCACGAAACATGTGGAGGGCGATTGTGACATCCGCGTCCTTGTTATCCGAGATCTGGCGAAAGGATCAGCGAGAATAGTAAAGTAGCGAACTGGTAGCTTGCCTGAGATTTGTGACATAGACCACTAATCTTCGAGCCCTCAATCTCAATGAAGATGCCATAATGTTCGACGCGCCTAACTCGACCGACAACCTTCTGGCCTTCCCGAAGATCCTCGAGAGTGAGTGAATTGGGTGGTGCACGTGTCAGGTCACCCGAACGAAAGGTCATCTCAACTTTCTTACTCGAGGTATCGACACTAGCACACCATCAGTAAGTTTGGCTCAACACCACGAAAGACTTGCATACTTCAAGATCCGACCCTTGACTAGTTGGTTCACAACGAACCGATCTTTCCATTCCTTTATGTACTGTAAACTGTCTTCAGTACTTGAATCGCAGGCGACGTAATTCCGAGCATACTTCATCAAAGAGTTCTTTGATTTGAACTCGAGCATCGATTCCTTTCCCAAGCATCACGAATAATCCGTGTTCTGCGACACTCTTGACAAAACCCCTCACGGTGTCCCCAACCTCAAGATCGTCAGCGCCGCTAATTTCACGGTCCACTGGCTGTTTAGCTTCATTTGGTGAGAGTCTCGAGGCGCGCGTGGAAACGAATAGGTGATTGTTCGACCTGTCGATACCCACCACCATAGCTCTCAGAACAGAATCTACAGCAGGGAAAGGATTTCCGGTTTCATAGTCATCCGAGGAATCAGTTGGGTGTAAAGAACCAGAGACCCGGTTAGTGAGCTTGATATGAGCACCATTCCGAGTATATCTGGTCACTCGTCCACCGACGATCTGTCCAATGGTAACGCTGTCCATAGACAGTGTAGTTTTCTTCACTTGATCGCTCTTCGAATGTCCAGTGACAACAACGAAGCCTTTCTCGGGGTTGCGAGATACCACGACCAAAGAAGCAATGGAGGCGCCTGGTTTCAGGAACGTTTTCAGCTCTGCTACGGTTGTGTTCCAGTGGCGCGCGAGGCCCAAGAATGAGATGAGCGCGCAAACATCTGACGGCTTCAGCGAAAGCACGATATTTAATTTGTGCATCTGAGTGACGACACCCTCGACCACATCTCCTATAAGAATACCAGATATGTCTGTTACACTTGAAGTGAACGAGGACGTGGCTTGTCGGATACTGGCCACAATTCGCTGTACTTCCGGGATCACAGAGATGATACGCACTTTAATCACTTTTCCAGGTGCATACACATCAGGAAGCTTGACACCGGTTTCGCTGAGAGAAAAAGTATTTGAAGGGTGACTCTACCTGCCGGAAAGGATCATACCTGGCCTCGCGTGCGGGAACTACAGCCTTTACGTTGTTGAAGAACTCGACCATAAGATGCCCGTCCGTGACCCGAAATATGACTGCGTGAGTGACAAACCCAACTTTAGCATCAGAAAAGGACGTCAGAATGGGAAACGCAGTGTCTAAGAGCGTCCTCTTGGCCGTCAGCACAATGCGATTCCGTTCTGGATCGACTGTGAGTACCTTCATTGAGGCCGATGAGTATGCGAGAAAGAGGATGACACTGACGGTACGTACACGACAACTTATGGTCCCTCCAACCTTAAACTTCTTCGAAGGATGCTTTAAGGGTACGTCGGCATAGTGTATAGGCCAGATCACTCCATCCACGTTCCCAGAAATAGATACGAAGAGCGCAGAATCCGTCAGTCGTTTGACCAACCCCTTGAGTGTCTCGCCAACTTGCACGTGACCAGCTTGTAGAAACCGTTGTCCCAGGATGGACGGTCGCAGAGAGAGCTGCAAAACCCCGTCGAATGGATGATAGCCAATCACGCGCGCCTTGTGGAGAGAATTTACTCTCCATGGCCCGGAAGACGTCGACAGTGCAGGGATGTGTTCATCAGAGACATGTGAAATCTGCGACTCATCAGTCGGAATGATGGCACTGGCAACGGAAATGCTCACATGAACAAAACCGTCTTGGTTAGGTTGTATCTCTGCAAGTAGCCCCCTTTCCGCTTCCACTCGTCGCACCTTGACCGGATCGAGGATAGTACCCACAGGAAAAGCTGCGCATAAAGATTGGTCCCCAGAAATATTTTTGGGCTGAAGCCTGATATGGTGCTCCGCAAGTGTGACAACGAACCGCGGTGGAGCTGTTCCTGGAAGATCGCACAACACTCTCGCTTTTATTTTTTGTCCTGGCTTGAGTGGTTTGTTTATATTCGGCAAGTGAAACTCGGCAGTCGTTGCATCAAAGAAACCCAGAATTTGCAAATTTAGGCCGTCCGGAAGTACAGCAGTGACCAAGGATTGAACCAATAACCCTGGCAACACGGATGATACATTGGTGACTTCGGATATCTGAAATGAACTCAGCTAGATCAGTGGTACGAATTAAAAGGCTTACCGAAGATGATACAAGTACTTTGGGATCGTTCGTGAGAGTGCAAATACGACTATTCGACGATATTTTGATCACTGAAACATTCATGAGTGTCCCAACTTTTAGTCCTGGGCCCTCGCCATTGCGAGCTTCTTTGAATGATAAGAATCCCGATACTCCAGAAACGCCAAGATCAAGGATGTACCCATGATCCTCAACACTTTGCACGGCCGCACTCAAGGACTGTGATGTATGATAAATGTCTTGCCTGTCCCATTGCCGAAAGAGACTCACATAGCCAGCCTTCAAGTCAGCTTTCCACACACCCGCGTTGACCTTCTCTGGAAAGAGACTAAGTTCAATCCTTCGGCTTGCTTTGATGGTGTCGTCACGAACACGTCCAAGTCCAGTTACATCAGCTGTGCCTGTGGGGTGTGTACTTATAACAATAGCACGGATATATTGCCCAACACAGAACAGATTGGTCAAGTCCGGGACTTGGGTGCAACTGTCTGATTCATCGTCATCGAGCTCTCCATCCTGAATGTCTTTCATGGACTCAAGTCGCTGTGTCAGCTGAGGCGTGATTTGAGTAATTGGAACGTGAGCAAAAAGTTGGTTAGGCAATGAGACCACGATAGCGAGAGGTTGGATCGACATCACTTGGCCAAGCACTTTCATCCCTGGGATGAGACGCTACAGAAAATTGGCATCAATAGCACAGAAATCGAATCGAAGCGCACCTTATAATTCAAGTGTTCAATACGTATAGTTTCTTTCCTTTCTGCCACGAACGTTGTAGCTTTGGCCTTGACGCCAGACTTGCGCTTGACCTGAGCTTGCTTTGTAGACTAGGAGAGATAAACTTGATTTCTTACAGGTAATGGTAATTGGGTCACTCACACCAAATAACTCCCGATCCGCTTCCCTGACTGCCTCTGCTCGAGTAGTTCTGACTTCAAGTGGTGTCAGAATGGTTCCGCCTCCACGCGGAAAGTCAATATCCTCCAGCGTCACTGCAGACGTGGAAGGAACAAAACCCCCTATTCCGGACTTGTTCTCTGACTTCTCCGACAACTTGGTCTTCTTCGATTTTCGAACGAAGGCGCCATCGTCGAGGCGACGCTTGTGTCCCGCCATACAGACCCAACGCTGCGTGGAAAGCTGGCGAGCAGGTCCACGAAGTAAGCTGAAGGAAAGGGACTGGTTCCGAGCGAAATCTCCCCGACGACTCTAAGATGCGACGTAGGGATGTAAATTTTGGGCGGTTGCACCCGAATTAGGCAACTGACTAATGCGTGACCAAGTTGCTCCCTTGACCGTCAACGAACACAAGGCCCCAGGCAAGCAACACGACAATGGGTATGTTCGTACATGTCTCGTCGCAGCAGTAACTAATCCGCCTTCTCTCCCAGATTATCAGGTTCGTTCATATGTACCAGCATGTCCTACCCCACTGTTTACCTTTGGTGCAGAATCGGGTGGGTTCCAAGTTTGGGGGCGGAGGTGTTGCAGGTGCATCGGAAACCAATGTCGACAGAAGAGAGCGCCTTAGAAAGCTTGCCTTGGAAACAATCGACCTTGCAAAGGTACATCAATTCCTCTCGTCGCATGCGCCTCTAACTTCCCACAGGATCCCTACATCCTACGCAATCATCTCGGATCCCTGGAATGTCGGCTGTGCTTGACGCTCCACACGAATGAAGGATCGTATCTTGCACATACGCAAGGGAAAAAACACCAAACAAATCTTGCCAGACGGGCTGCCCGGGATGCGAAGGAGACTCAGTTGATGGTAGCCCCAGCCCAGTCCAATATACAGCGGAAGGTCTTTCTCAAGATTGGCCGACCAGGTTACCGAGTAACAAAAGTCCGTGATAGAGACACTGGAAAGGAAGGTATGATGGTACAAGTCCACCTTCCCCAGATCAAACCAGGTGTCATCCCGCGACGGCGATTTATGAGTGCCTGGGAACAGAAACGGGAGCCACCAAACAAGGCATACCAATATTTAATTGTACGTCCTGATAAATGTAGGATGTGGGCGGCCTGACATGTCATTAAAAGGTCGCCGCTGAGCCATACGAAACAATTGCCTTTCGCATCCCAGCGAGGGAGATAGAAGATGAGTCCGACGACGCTGGATACTGGAATTGGTCACATTGGGATCCAGACACAAAGCAGTACACCTTCCAGTTCATGTTCCGCATGTCCTACTGATGGCGTGCGCCATAAGTTGCGACATAAATGCATTTCACTCAGGTGTCATGTTCCTTTAGTGTCAACCGCTCATGCAATGCAACTTTTCAAACACATTGTCCTACCATGTTCATAGTAGTTCCTCATGTACTTGGACTGGGACAAAAAAACTGAGGGTAGTCTTGAAGGAATCGAGCTCACTGTGAGGCAAGATATGTTGAAGTTACAGGGGCCGATCCCAAATATCTGGCTGACATGGATCGAAGGTGCCTTGCCTGCGAGCATTTGCAAGTACGACTCGGTGTGACAAGGGCTCGCACAGGATGGACAAAAAGCCGTTATCTCCGTAGTAAAAGATCTGAAGGGATAAGGAGATGATATTTTCATTCATATACTGCCGCCAAGATCGCTGTTAAAGCGCTGGGAAGCAACGTCTGACTTTTTTTTTGCATCGCTTGGAGGGGACTCAATGATAACGATTACCTCAATAGACTAATTGCGTACTCACATGCTTTTACGTTCCGTCGGGAGGCTCTGCCCATCTATCTACTCCCGGGGAATTAGGTCAGAATGAAGGATTGATATAGACCAATTAACGCCGACTGAAACAACACGGCTCAAGTCCTCAGGCGGTGATGGAGAGGGGGACGATACAGTGCCCTGCACCCGATGCTTCTGGCCTTGTGGCAACAGGCAGGCAATCGTGTAGGTACGTACCAGCTGACCACCGCCTAGTAACAGCCGCCCTGAAACTGACAGCTCAAGGCACCTCACAGTATCCACGCATCTCCGCCGGTGCGGTCTCATGGTTAGGAAGTCCAGCGTCCTCGAGGGACATATATTCCCGGGTTGTGGTGTTGGTTTGCAACTACCTGAACGTAAGAGCTAACAGAATGTTGCGAATACGGAATTACTCTCTTAAATAAAGGATGCGATGATCATGACAATCGTCGTCTGAACATGATCTGTGCTGTCCGGTTGGGTGAGCAATTCATCTGGAACCATTGATCTGGAGGTCGGACTCCGTCCTTCAGCTCCATGTCATAGTTTAGCACCAAGTGAGCGATCATCGCGGTCATCACTGTAGAAGCAAAAAAACGACCAGGGCTGCAAAAGATCACGATCCGTGACCGTTAGATACGAAATACCCACACCAGCTGGTCCACAGACATACCAGGCCCGATGACCGTGTCCAAATATCAAGTATAACCGGTTGGTAGATGCAAGCCTAGTCTTCCGCAACGCCACCTCTCCGGTATCCCGCTCCGCTAAGAACCGAAATGCGTCAAGTTCAGATGCGTTTTCATAATGGCGATTATCGAGATGCATAGGCATTGAGGCTACAGCCAGGTGAGTGCCGGATGGTATTGTGGTTCCATCAGAAAACGTGATATCTTCCATGGCTTTGCGAATAATGGGAACTAGTCCAAGTATGATTGGCATCACCACAAAGACACAGAAGAATTGGCTCACAGAGACTCGTGCCACTAATCCTCTGGGATTCCCTTAGGAAACTTTCTACTTTCACCAACATCCCCATCGAGTCCTTCGTCCATCCGTATTGCTCAGTCACCTTTCGCACTTCATTGCGCAACGGTTCAATGTATTGTGGATGTGACGTAAGGTTCAACAGGGCATGAGTGAAAGACTAGTCAGGGTGTTAATAGCGTTCTCGTTAAAACAGAGACGCAGACCTGAGCCGAAGTGTGTAGAGATGCAAAGTTCAATACGAGTATACGCAAGCAAATACTACGTAAATTCCTGTCCTCAGGTTTGGATACCTGAAGAAGCCAGGTGATTGCATCATCCTAGAGCCGAGACATAAGCACGAATACGTCCGTAGGAGCAACAAGTCAGACCGGAAGGCTGTGCGTCTTGTTGTCAAGATCACTGTTGTATCGCTTCAGTCGTTCCTCTACGACGGGCCGCAGTAAAGCCATGCAACGTTTCAGGCTCGTAGGCGTGTTAGTTAGCATGCGACCAATGAGTCTAGAATCCAAATAGTCCATATCGTTGCACCATCCGGAGTAACGGATGTACTGACGGATGCACCAATTTTGGAAAGAAATTGACCAGACTGGCTCGAAGAACTACTTGCAGAGCGAATTTTGTTTGGACATCGGCAAATTCGGTAGATTGACCTAGGGAGGACGGAGCTGAGGAATCGCTCTGCGACAACGCAAGGCGCGACCTACAAATGGGTAGGCCCACAAAAACACGGTTGCTTACACGGCATGTCGCTTTCATCATCGCGGAATATGCGGGGATACTCACCCAGCCTGTGGTGATGTCAGTCCAATCTGATTCGCAAAAATGACAGGTGATGCTCACCGTCTTCACTAGAGGGAATAATCTCGTCAAATGTCTGACATATCTCATGGTGGATGTCGGGAAAGAGGCTACCGAGCTTGCGTGTGAGTTGTGTGTGGATAACGGTGACGTGATAAGGATGTGTCTGTGTTTCGAGACCGAAGGTGTACTTGACTTGAAGAATCTGAGTGTTGTTTCGTAAGTGGAAGTCTTGATGGAGTCAATAGCAAAAAACTAATACACACGTCTCTCATTGCATGATCGAAGGATAATTTGCCGTCAGGAATTCTGCGGAGCTCCTCTACGAGTTCAGTGCCAGTTAGCACGACCATCCAGCGATCCATCATCGGTACTTTGAAAAATCTGTCTTTGTACTAGTACCGGTGTGAGCCTACTAAACGGAAATTTTTCGATGGAGACAGACGAGATCATAGCCTTGCTGGACCATGGACCGCGCATGGAGGACAAACTTCAGAGCGCCATAGTAAGATAGAAGGGGACCTGATGGACCGACAGATGGGATTTCGTCAAGCTGCGCAAAGGGTCGGTCAGGAAGAGGAGGCATGGGTGCGAGGAGAGCTGAACGCGCCTTTGATGGCCACCGAACACGATCGACGAGAACGGCGGCGATGAGAACGACGGCGAGACCATACAGCAAAGGACCAGAACAACCCATGGACGGAGCTTCGGGGGCGGAGGGAGGCGGAGTGAAGCGGAGGGCATTTCGGGCAGTGCTCGTGCAGGGAGGTATTTATGTCGGGCAAAGCGGTGAAACGGGATTAGAGTTAGAACGCTGTCACTGGCCAGAGATAGATTGATGAGTCCGAGCTGTGGCGCAGAGCCTTCCTTTGCTTGAAACTACCATCATCCCCGGACGGTAAGGCCATCGCAGTTGCACGCTCATTGCTTCATGTCAACGTCGACCGCCGTCATTCAGCCCACCATGAGATCCGACCATCGTCATGACCCGTCGTGTAACCAAGGCATCTCCGCGTTTCAGGCGTCGAACCTCCGCATGAAATGAACGGACTCAACGGCCTACGCGACGAACTGGTACTCTAGTACGTATCTGGGCCATAATAACCTCATATGTAGATCACTGGCCAGCAGGCCGCTAGATCCTCGCGTAATCGCGGAAGTGAACACTTACCTCGGGATTCCGGTGGGAGAATGCTGTCGAGAACATGGTTATCGGGCGAGCGCAAAAGGGTCGGAATAGGTTCATTACAAGCTATCGAGTCCTCTTTTGGGATCGAAGCTCTCCAAGGCGATTTGTCGTGTCGCCGACGCGGTAGTGTGTAATACCGTATGATCATGGTCATTGTGTATGTAGGATGGCAGCTCATGTCCGTGCATCAGCGTCCAGCGCCATAAGTATCTGCGGGGCGAAAGCATAAATTGCGTACGGGTCTCGACAGGTCCACTCCTCGAGTACGAAGCGAGCGACGAAACAGCAGGTGGAATGGAAGACCGATCAAACGAGTAAGCCGAGTTGTCTCCAATACAAAAAAAAATACCTAGATGATACCAGATGGAAAAAAGGAGGCCGAAACTCAGATATCGTTCCTCCTTTTACTCAGCAGCCTTCGCCGACGTGTCCTTTCTTTGGTTCCTTCGGCCTCGTTCACCGTCTTCATTGGAGAATCTCCCATTATCAACACGGTGTCATCCTGACACATGGGTATATGGTCCGGTATCGGCATTCTTGCTGGAAAGGCGGATGACCTTTTCCGTTGTAGTCGTCGATTTTGAATATACATGTTAGGCTGGCCTTTGAAGTCGGCGTCCTCTAAAGCGTGGTCTTCCTGATATCCATCCCGCCATCCTGCAGCTCCGACTGGAGGTGGTTGAGGCTGCGGCTGCGGTGGTTGAGGCTGCAGTGGAGCAGGCATCACAAGGCGTTTCGGAAGGTGATGTACTCGCGGGAATGCTAAGAGTTTGTTTTGTATACAGGAGGACGGCATGATCGTACTGTCGTTATCCGTACTGTCCAACAAAGGTACACTCCGATATCGGGGGACATGAAGTGGCAGAGCTGGGGCTATGCTCTCTGTCGACTGTGTTCCCCTAGATGTGGGACTGGAAGAAAGTTCTACGGTACGTTGCGGGGAACGTGGAAAGCTTGTGCTCTGGAATCTAGATTCGTGGCGGGGTGGAGGAAAGACGGTCGACTCAGTTTGATGCGGGACATAAGGCGCAGGGTCATGATCGCGATGGAGTGGGAGGCTACTGGGTATGTCAGACGTGCTGCTCCTAAAATAGCGCTCCCGAGGAAGATGGAGGGATGGTAATGGTCGGTTCTGGGGACTGTCGGAAAATTCTGGGGACGAGAATTCGTCTAAAGAGCGCGTCCGGATGTTAAGTAGCGATGAACTTCGGGTGTGGTCAAGTTGGGCGACGATCGCAGTTGGGTTTGGCTGAGGATGGAGCTGACTTGAATCCGAAACTGTATCAGAAACGTGAGGGCTATATATGGTATTTTGGTGAAGGATCTGCCCTGGTTCGAGATTTATTGATAATACCGTTTCATCACAAGCGGTTTTGGAAGCAGACTACACGAGCTGAGTGTTAGGACATGACACCTCGCATGATAGACAGATCATTACACCTACTTGATGTTGGCCGGGACACAAAGGACGCGCATGGAACTTGACATGTACTATGAGCAAGGTGGACACATGAGAGTGGGCACCTGACACACCTTGCGCTGCTTTGAATGATGGATTCTATTGCCAGCACGGGGGACAGGGTCACTATATCTCTGAGGTAGGGGGGGTTGCGCAAGGTCGCTACCGATGGCCTCGTATGGTCCATCGTGATGGTAGCCAACTCCAGACGGGTCCGTTTCGTCGAGCTCGTCGATACGATCCAGATTGTGACGACTGGTGAGCAGACGGACAAGAGCTTTCATCCTTCCTCTTCGGGGGATTCGGCTGTTCTGTAGCACGATTGGTTTTGGATTGTCCCTTGCTAGGGTACTGGTACCGTCCGGTTCTGGGGGAACTTTTGGCACAGGGAAGGTGGGGCAGCGTCGTGGAGGCTTCAGGGCGACCTTGGGTTGTGCCAAAGGGGGTGAGACGGAGTTTGGGGAGGGTAGGGGCGATGGTACAGGGGAACGAGGTTCATGAGAGTGGGAGATGGATCGGGAGAGAGAGGTGGCCGACGATAGGGGAGGAGACGTAGATAGAGAGAAGGAGGAATCAGATCCGGATTCGGAGGACGGGGGGGAGGGAGAGGAGGGGGACAGCAGCACGGGAAGAGTGGGCGGTGAGGGGGGAGAGGGGAATGTTCTGAGGGGGTGTTTGGAAGGGAGGGCCCTGTAAGAGGCAGCATTTGCGAGAGGAAAGTGGGGGTGAGAGCGGGGGTCGGGAGAGAAGGCGGGATCGTCGAGCACAGCGCGCGCGAGAGGGACCTTGAAGTGAGGTCTCGGGGTGTCAGGCTGGCTCGGACGACGGACGACCGTCTGCGATGGCTGCCGTGGATGTTCTGGTGGTCGATAAAAGACAGTCATGGGCAGAGGAGGAGACAGTCCCACCTTGCTCCCGCTCGCCCTGCGTCTGCCTCATGTCCCACCCTCTCGCTCTCGTCCGCACAGAGATCAAGACCTGGGAGCGCGACTTTGCCTCCAGACACGGCAGAGACCCCTCCCTGCAAGACATCCGCGACAACCCGCCCATCGGTGCGCCATCTTTCAGTCGTGTTCCCGCTCACTCATCTCAACGCGTCCAGCCGAGAAATACAAGCTCTACAAGAGGCTCTCCAAAGCAGCCGCCAACCCGTCCACCCCCCCTCGGACGTACTCTCGTCTGCCCATACCAAAGTCCCGTCCAGCCGAGCCCGTCCCTACTCTACCTGGGTTCAATCCCTTCTCTCCCGTCAAGAAAACCGCTCAACAGCGTCGTGCTGTGCCACCAACTTCCCCGCATCCAAATTCATTCGCAACCCCCATCAACAATAGCTCAGGACCTCGCAGACGCAGGGCAACCCCTTCCCCAGACCCCTTCCCGCCAATCTTGCCACCACACCAGAGCCCTACGGCATCTTCGTCTCGTGGCCACGCCGTATCCAATGTCGCAATCTCGCGAGCCCGCAAGCGTTTACGTGGGGAACCAGTCTCACCCTCTCCTAACAAACCAAAGCGCCAGCGCGCCTATCCGCAGGCTCCCCCACCTATCTCCAAATTCGAACAAGATTCCTCGCATACCGGGCACGAACCCGACCAAGAGTTACCGCAATGTGACTTTACCTCTTCTTTCATAGTTGATTCCCCCGTCAAGGCACCTACAGGTGGCCGGTCGTTCAAACTACTATTTGACGATGCTTTTCCAGCCCCCTCCGTAGCTAAGCATTCCGCTGGCTCTTCTATAGCACAATTTGGCTCTCCCCCGGATGCGAGCTTTTCGCCCCGAACTTCTGTGGACCCCTCTGTTCCGACTTCCCTCAAGCCTTACCACGGTTTCGAACCGAACAACGCTGCACCAGAGTCGGTACATCGAATCAATCGCGTTCAGGACAAGATCTCCGCACAGATTATCTTCACAACGGACCATTTACCCGCGCCACAACACAGGTCCACACCTAAGACGCTAGTTTCTGAGGTTTCCCAACCAAGGACGTTGGTCAAACGCGCGTTAGACGACAACGACCCCGTGATTGGGCATGCAGGGCTTAACACTCCGTTAAAGTCACAGTTCTCCTTGATCCCACCATCCCCTCCTCTACAAGACTCGATTAATCGGGATGCTGTCAAGGGGAAGGCGAAAACCACTGTCAATCGGAAAAAGCCAAGAATTGAGGGTGAAGAAAGCGATGGAGGGATGTCCAGCCCGAACGACATCACACTTAAGATAGCGACCGTCAGTCTCGGGCGGGGCAGGCCCTCACGTCGACGTGTCGACGATCTTGGTTGGGACCCATTGCTACATGTTCGAACCCCCAACCACGATCTCACAGCCGAGCAGCAGATTGATGCAAATCATCATGCGTCGGACACGTTCAGTATGGACTTGCCTGATAAGTTCCGCCACGTGCTAGCAGTTTGTCCATCGCTACCCCAGAACGTCACGGAGGAACGTGTTGTTCGTGGACTGCTGTATGGTGATCGTGCCGGGCACTATCACCCCTCCAGAGGAGGGGAAATATGGGACGCCGGTGAGACGGATGAAGGCACACAAGGAGACATAGATATCGAGGACGATTGGGAAGGTGAACCCGTGCCCTGGGAAATTGGGGAGCTGTAACTCGGCGCGCTGTATGTGGTTATGCTGGGCTGTCGCGCGTTTACTCTGCAGTGCTTCACATCAGTGATTTCACCCTGTCTTGCTTACCATGAATTATAGTGGCTAACAGGTGCCTCCCACGTGCCCTCCTGTGACTATCCTTGTCGGACGCTACAGTTTGTCAAATCTAGAACTGTACCCCCTTGGGTGAGTGTATGTGTAAGATATGCACCACTGACGACTCGCTAGTCATTGCGCATTAGCCCGAACATGCTTTGCCTAGTCCGATTTTACACCGTCGGACCATGCCACTTACGCGTGTGGTCGGATTTCCGTGCCTCAAGCAGGAAGCGTGGATTCGTCTGTGTAAACAGTTCATTCCCCACACAATTTCAATCTAGCCAGCCCGCATCCACAAGTCAGTGAACAGAGCCACCTGGAAGAGTGCATAGCGTGAACGCAGTGAAGGGTGCAGCTCACCTATTTAACTTCCCGATCCTTGCCTCCAGTTCCTTGCTCCCCGACCCCTTAGGACCTGTACTTTTCGACCATAGCAATCCTGCAAGTCATATTAGCTTCCGACAGTCCCACTACCACTACTCAATCCACGACCCGATCATGTTCCCTGCTCTATTCCGCGACCCTGATGCCGCGAAGAGACTTCTTGATACTATCATCGAGTCACCCAACGGACGCCGCTCCATGTCTCGACTGGCGCGTACCTGCAAGGCAATGTGCGAGCCCGCGTTGAATGTGCTCTGGAGGGAGCTCGACTCACTTCTGCCGCTCATCTCGCTGTTCCCCAACAACATCATGAAGAGAGCCCGCCGTCCAGGACTCGGTTTGGTGGGTCTCTATTTCTGGTACTCCACGCATTACTGACAGACCACGATATAGGCCAAGATACCAGATGCCGAGGACTGGGACAGAGTCCTCGCATACGGTGAACGTGTCCACCGCGTTGCATACATCGAGTCGTCTCCGAGTGTTTCGCTTTCCGTCTTCGCCATCATTGCAGAAAATCGCCCCGTGCCCTACATCTTGCCCCACTTGAAGACACTCATATGGAGGGTAGACACCGCGGCTGGTTTGGAACGCTCCATTCTTTTCTTGAACCCTGAGTTGCAGAGTTTAATCTTGGAAGTTGGCACTAGGATTCCGCAGCTCGGTGCCTATCTCGCGAATGTTTGCAGTCAAACCCAGCTCGCTACCTTCTCATTCACCTCTCCTACCAGCCTTCCCGAAACATTCACGGATCTCGTACGCTCGCAGAATACGCTCGAGAAACTGGCGTTGGTTGCACCCGGTGCTTTGTCATCGCAGGTTGGGCAGTGGGCTGCCTCTTTACCTGTTCTTCACACACTCGAGTTGGATCTCACCGGGAGATCAATCATTGCCGTGGAAGGTTTCTTCGATGACATTGTCTCCTCTGGCGCGGCAACTCCTAGTGAGGCATCATCCGACAGTGGGGTTTTCTCTGGTGACGAGATAGACTTCACTGAAATCAAGAAGTCGTCACTTCGCCTTACAGGCGATTTGCATTCAAGCGGTGTGTTTACAGATCTTCGGAGCCTTCAATTGACTGGTGAAGTTGCGAACATTGCTGTGTTCTTAAAGCACATCACGAGCGAACTCACCAGTCTTGAGCTCGTCATTGAGGACCCTCCTGATATGGCTGACTGGCAAGACCTGTCGGTTTTGATATGTGAACGGTTTAGCCGGACGCTCCTTTCTCTGCGAATCGGTGCAACCGGTGCATCTCGATTTACGGAGCTTGTTCGAGCAACTTCTCGTGCAGCTGCGGATCAACCATCTCGTCACCTTCCACTTCAATATCTCTTCTCCCTCCCTTTCCTCGTGCGCCTCGAAATAGACCTTCCGGAGTCGATCCTCTTTTTCAATGAAGACTTGCGTTACATTGCCAAAGCATGCCCCAACATCGAGACTTTACGACTGTGTCCTATGGCCCGATTTTCGGGCACCTCGGGCCCAAGTCTCACTTTGGAGGGCATCGCAAGTCTTACACAAAACTGTATGCGATTGCAGAACCTTGCACTCGTGCTAGACGCACGTCCGGGATCCGCGGACACGTTGTCCGCCCTCGAGGTTTCCTCGAGGTCGCTTCTTCGCCTTCATGTCGGCCACTCCGTTGTCAACGAGTCTCTTCACACTACCATTCTTCTCAGTCACCTTGCACCATACCTTGAGTCGCTGAAGTGGTTCCATGAGAAGAACCGTCCGGGTTATGTAGAAGCCAATGCTCAGGGGTGGCAGAAAGTGTCGGATTGGCTGCCTCATCTTCAGGCTCTGCGTCTCATGGAAAGGTCGAAAGTTCTTGGACAAGAGGCCAAAAAATCCACGAAGGAACAAAGCGTTGACGCTACCATCAAAAAGACTTACGTTAACAAGTTTGCTCACGTCAGACCTAAGACTGTCGAGCAAGGGGTTCAGTCGGCGCCAACCCTCGTTGATCGGATGGTTCAAATCAAGCCAGATTTGCTTTCTGTCTTTGTAGACGCGACACCGACATGTATTGAGACTGCGGTTGATGCGACGCCTGACACCGTTCATCAGTCAGTTGGTGTTGAACCTGTGATGATTGACGCCGAGGTGGATGCAACGCCCCCTCCAGATACCAAATCCATGGAAACCTCGTTTGACGACACTGCGCATCTCTTCCAAAAATATGGCGATATTCACGCAATCCCTTCCGTGCTCCCTGCTATCTTCACCGGGCTGCTTGCTTTCGCATGGCGTGTTTTCCTTACCTACCCCCTCACGCTTCCTAAGCATATGCTTGACAAATCGCTTTCTGTGCTCCATGTTCCAAAAAGGAATGGTGATGAGCCATCGAATGAAAAATACGAGCTCCAAGGAACTCCGTGCAACTCCGCTCCATCGACGGTTGAACTCCTGGACCGTGACATCCCTCCTGTTTGTCTATGAATTCTCCTTTGTAACGGACGCTTTTACTCATAGTACACGGGTGCTGGCGCTTGTTGTAGGGTTATTATCATGAATACTATTCTAGCGCGGATTTGAAAGGAAGAGGCTCGATTGAACCCGTTGAGACCACATGGGCTGTGACTGGCGCTGGCTTGGCCAGACAGGGGGACAGGGGACAGGGGCTTTCCAAAGGAGGAAAAATCGAAAGTGTGGAACAAATAATGCCAAATATTTTATCGACGCGTCACTTCACGCTGGACGTCAACCAGCCGTATTCGCGATCATACTACCATCTAGCAATGGCCGATATAAAAAAACAAGAAAGAGACTACACTTCAGAGGTAGATACACTGCTAGCGGAAACAAAGAGGCATTCCGAGGTACGCAATTCGGTTCAATCCCTGCAACCGTCGCTCAACCACTCCGCCGTCAGTCCGACACGCTTTCAGTAGTCCTGGATAAGCTTTTTGTTCTAGAGAAGCAGACTAGAAATGTGTGTCTGAAAATTATTTCACATTCAGCCATCTCACTGATGACATAGGCTTCTGATCTGCCTTCGACTACGCGTCTCGCGAAAGCTGCGCTAGAGCAGTGCTATAGAGTGCGGGACTATGTCCAACTCAATGCTACCATCAATGTATTGAGCAAGAAACATGGGCAACTCAAAGGCGTCGTGCAGGCCATGGTGGAGATGGCGATGAAATGGCTGGGGGAAATCAGACAACGAGAAGGTGATGCAAAGTGGCTGGAGCTGGTTGAGACGTTGCGATCGGTCACTGAAGGAAAGGTACGTTCAACAAACACTCATTTCAGTCACTGGCTAAATGGTGTAATTAGATTTTCCTCGAGACCCCCCGTGCACGCGTGACTCTCCTACTCTCACATTACCATGAATCCCTCACAAAGTCTCCCTCCGCAAATGCGTCTGTCGTTAGGGAATCGCTTCAAACAGCATCCGATCTACTCTCTGACCTTCAAGTGGAAACATACTCGTCCATGGAACGGAGGGAAAAGACGGAATTCATTCTAGAACAAATGAGGTTATTGATTGCGCTTGCACGTCTCAAGGATGTCGAGTTTGCAGGCAAGGGCAGAAAAGAGGAGAAGAACGCAATTGGAGGAGGGGAACCCGAGTGGGTTAAGGCGAGGGTTGGTGGTCGCAAGGTCAACGAGACATTCCTCAAGGCAAAGGAGAATGAGGTTTGCACTATATTCTGTGCGCCATTGAGACTACTGATCGATATCACTTGACCAGGACCTCAAGCTCAAATTCTACGATCTGATGATCCAACAAGCACTACATCAGACGACATACTTGGAAGTCGCGAAGCACTACGAAAAAGTATGGGATACACCATCAATAAAAGACGATGAGAGCAAAAGCCGCGCAGTGAGCATCTTGAGTGTGCAATCTATGAAATAAATTCATTCTGATCTGGTAATTATAGGCACTCGAACACATTGTCTATTACGTTGTTCTCGCCCCCCACAACAACGAACAATCGGACATGTTACACCATTGGTTCGTGAACCCCGCTCTGGAGAAACTTGAGCTGCACTAGTACGAAATTTTATGATGATATTTGAATACTGCCGGACCTCCTTCTAGCAACCTCGTGAAATCCTTCGTAACGCGAGAGTTGATGAGATGGCCAGGAATTGAATCGATTTATGGTCCCTTCCTACGCACGACACCCGTATTCTCCAATGCTGCACAATGGGAAGACCTCCACACTCGTGTGATTGAACATGTGAGTGTTTCTTCGTATAACTGCAGACTCAGATTGACTGTGGTCCAGAACATCCGCGTTGTTTCTCAGTACTACACCCGAATTAGGTTGTCTCGCCTAACAACCCTCCTTGACCTTACAGCACAACAAACAGAGGAGACACTTGCACGACTGGTTGTTTCCAAAACCATCTGGGCACGGATAGACCGACCAACAGGCATCGTGAACTTTACACTCAAGCGAAGTCCGGAAGATGTGATGAACGACTGGAGTTCAGATATGCAGAGGCTACTCGGTCTTGTGGAGAAGACGTGGATGGGGATGAACGCAGCCTTGGCTGCACAGTCACGTGTCAAAGCATAGCGTGTATTGCCACTGTACGCATGCAATTCCAGGGGGGGGAACGAAACAGACCCGGATTAAGATACCCTAAGCTAACGACTTCTAAAAAGCTGCTCCTCTGACGGGCTCGAAGATGGTTTGATATGATCGTCCATGAGGTGTGATGGTCGCACACCGTCTTTCTGACGTTTGATATACTCCTGTCCCCGGCTCCAAGTGTTGCCCATGCCGCTGTCGAGGTCGAGGATTGCACGCCAACGCTTACGAGCACGGAGAGCACTCTCGTCGAGAGCCTTCTTGCGCTCGGTGGATTTGTAAACCCTGTCCTCCTTCTCAAATGTCCGGTCGATCTCAGACGGGAACACAGTGCCATATGACTCGGCTTCCATGCGAGCAAACGTATTGGCAATGTCATACTCTGCACGTAGGGTACGGAACTCTGCGGCCGCACGAGTATAAGCGACAGTGAGGGACACCTTGTGGTGTCTGTGGAGGGTAGCAGCGAAAAGCACTGCACTAGAGACGGGAATCAGTGAAGTAGCGGAGAACAGTGAAGGAGTTACTTGCTCTTCTGCTGTTGGGTTCTTGGTCCGTTTGCTCAGTCTCGTCCAGTCCTTTCCGCTTATTAAGTGTTCTGACTCGACCAACTGACCCTCCACGATGGAGACCGGTCTGAATGCCTCGAACGGATGGTCTCTGAAGAATTGGAGACGAAGACTGTCTTCCAAATAATTGATGGTCAAGGGGTGCATCTTTGGGGGTCGACGACCCGAGACGGTACGCCTGCGAGAGGGATTTTCCGCTTGGAGGGCTCGGAATGCAGGGGCGCGTGAGGGAAGGGGGAGGGGTGGATACTGTAACACTGCTTGGTACCACACAGGCTCTTCACGGACGTAGTTTGCCTGCATGAGGCGAGAGACCTGCTTGTGCACCTGCGACGCGATCCGGCGTACCATTTGGCAAGAGGAAGAGTCTTTAGATAAATTAAATATTTACACAAGTAAAAAAAAACGAAAATATTCCAGCAGACGACCATGGAGGGGGAAGAAACAGAACTGAGGAACCCCTTTCCCTCTCCCCCCTCCCACTACTCTGACTACACCCCACACAACCTTAGACTGCTCGAGTTGTTCAGAGAGCGCGTCAGAGACCAGGATGTTGATGTCGACTTCGTGAACCAGCACGACATATTGTCCGACCAGACCAATGTCCCTTCCTGGCCCCTCACCCAACTGGAGAAGCCCAGGGTGGACTGGATCCTCGAAGAGGGATGCTACAATGTGTTCGGCGATACGTGGTTTGTATGGCTTGTGCTCACAAGTGCCAGCAATCTTTAACGCGGTCTCCCAAGGTCAAGGAGACCATTCCTTCGTTGGCTGAACTAGGCGGACACCAGCTCTATCCAGTCGAACCGAGTACAGGTCAGTTGGAGGTTTCACTTCCTGTCACGCTTGCTCTCATCATAGCAATAGATCGTCGTCCCGCACTATTATCCATCCTTCGTTCCCTTCTGGTCACGTACTCCAATCTCACAGGTGCCATTCTTGCCCCCCCTCCGTCCCCACATTCTACCGTCCCTCCAGAGTGGCAACGACACATTGAATGGATCTCTGTACTTGCCCAGAACCTAATGGCTGCTGCAAATGATCTGCGTCCGGTCCAGGTCGGTTCGTCGATGCACTCTCGTTACAGAATATAAATGTAATTGTACAGGCAAGAGGAAATCTCGAAAGCATGATGGAGCACCAACTAGAGCTTCGTCGTGAGGAGACAGCTTCCATTCACGCGTTAGATGCATCTCTTGTCGCAACCCGCTGTTTATTCTGATGTGGCTGTTGCTAGTAAATGCGATGAACTCGAAACACGACTCCTGGAGCTGCGTTCCGCGGCCCTTGATGCCGCATCTCATCGCATCTCTTCTGGTACAAGCCAGCAAGGACAGGTTGGTTATCCTTGAAACAAGTTTTCCGACGCATTCACTAGGTTTCCACCAGTCGGCATCGCCGGTCGTGACGATCGAAGACGCTCTGCGTTGGGCCGAACAACTGGCCTAAAGGACGACTGCTGCATGATGACATTCTGGGACCAGATTCGACGTGGTAGATCACTGTTGCATTATCCTATGAGTCTTGTATGAAGTAGAGGACGTTGTAATACTGATTCGGAGTGTCGGGGGTCCAATCCATCGTTATCCATTCGACAATGGCGACCAGACGAAGGATTGGGGTGCGCCTCGCGACGACAGAGGCTGCCAGGCGTCAGCTCATGCAGCCAGTCGTGTGCTGGGAGAAGGTATGGGCTGCTCCTGAGAACACACCCTTGAACCCAACCATGAAGACATACAAGTGGGTGAAGACAGACAAAAAACAGGTGCGTCCCTGGATCTGCGGGTTGACGCACGGGGAAGCTCATCATGGACTTCTGCAAGCAATTTAGTGATGATGAGGAAGAAGCCGACGAGCCTCTCGCCCCGCTCCCGGACGAACCCGAGGTGGGTGACGACGACATGGATCAAGACGAACCAGCGACATCCATTGCACCTGATACCACCCACGACGCGACGGAAACCAACTTCGTAAATCAAGAAGCCCCCTCCGAGCCACAGACGAAGCCGTCCTCCCCCTCGCCTCCAGCTCTGTCGCTTCAGCAGGTTGAGCCTATCCTGACGGTCGACGAAGGGGCAGACATACTGAATGCATCGTTCAAAGCGTTAGATGCAGGTATAAATGTCGACGTCGACGCACATGATAACGCTAACCAAGGTATCGGGGAGCTAGACATGAGTGTTCTGGGTCCGGATGGCACGCCTTACGAGGGCGTACATGCCCTTGGTCAGCTGGATAGCGCGAATGGATTACTAGGTGGGCCCTTGATGGACGATGGTGGAGATCCATTTGCTCCGTCCATGCAACATCAACCACCAGACCAGGTAACGGGATAGCTCGTGTCTCAGGGAACACCATTCTCCCCATATCGGGTGACTGCACGTTGATCAGTACGGCTGAAGAAGACGAAACTGATTAGTGTTTCATTAGACTCCATGTTGACCGTCGCTTTTTGCTTGGGTGCTCCACCACGCCAAACGTCTGTGTCGCGCTCCTGCTACATCTGCCTTTTTGTTTCCGCTATGCTGGCCTGCCCTGTGCTGCATGGATTCCCTCTCATTCTTCGCACACGGCGTCCTGCAAAGCTTTGAGGGCCTCTCACTGTGGGTTTACTGGTTGCTCCACGTACACAACTTAGACTACTTGACTGTATATGGTACTACACTGACAACAAACAACCGTAATGTGACTGATAGCACGGTGAACGGTGAACCCGCGCCTCCTCCTAGCTTGGTACCACCACAGTGTTACTATGAGTGCCTCACTACAAGCGTTCATTCTCACAAAACACCCGACACCATTTTTCTCAGTAGGAGAACTTGGACTCGCTGGCTTGGCCCTGGGTCCTTTGCCGAGTTTTATCCCTCTGGTGCTCCTCCTCTCGGTCTTAATGATCCACGGGCAAAGGATTGCCCACCGTCAGACCAGAGGGCGGGAATTGCTTTGCTCCTGGATTTCAGTTACTGCTGGCTCCGTTCTTGCTTACTGGAGAGCGGCAACCACTGCACTTTCCAGCCCCACCGAGTCACTGGCCACAATCACTCTGATGTCTGGAGTGACATACTCAATCGTGGTTCTCTCCGTCTACCTCGACATTCGCCTCAAGAGTGGGCTGAACACTCGCTGGGCACAGCTCACACTTTTCCCTGCCCTCTGGGCGACATGTTGGACCATTACATCGCGCATATCTCCCGTCGGTCGCTTGCTCAACTGGTGGCCAGCCCCTGTTCCCCCTGCATATGGTTGGATGCTGTCCATTGCTGGTCCAGCCGGGATTGACTGGGTCGTCGCAGCATGGGCCGTGGTATGTTCTGAGCTTGTGGCTCGGTGGCTGATGGGTTTCGCGGAATACGAGCCGTTGGACACGCACAACGGTCAATCGTTCTTATCCGCCGGATCGAAGGGACTCCTATCACTTGTGGCGATACTTTTCGCCCTCACGCTTCCCTCAACTTCGTCTCCTTACTTAGCCTCTCGTACCGATATCGTTGCTCACACGCCACTCACGGTCGGCTGTGTTTTGCCCAACCCATTGGGTGGAAGTCGTCTCGGCCTGGATGATTATATCAATGAAACAGTCAAGATGCAGACAGCAGACATCGTTCTTTGGCCTGAGAGCGCGGTCGTATTCAACTCAGAGAGGGAGCGCGAGGATGCATTTGCGGAGATTCGGCAACGTCCAATCTCTGGTATCGTTGGAGTGGCCTTTGATGAGTATGTCGTGGGTGATCCAGCGCATACGAGAAATGGATTCGCACTCGTCCAGAAGGGTCAAAAGCCAGGCGATGAAACAGTCCAGTATTACAAACGTAATCTTGTGCCTTGTAAGTAGCAGTCACTTTTTCGTCCGTGTCTTCAACTCCTCTGACAACGAAAAAAAATAAAATGAAATGAAAAGTCACAGAGTCGTTCTCAAAGATACCATCAGTTGATCCGCCTGTCATCACTCGTTGGCAGCTGAAGAATCCCAAAGGCATAACGAAGCCTGAGTGGGCCCCAGGACCAAATTTCGCGCGACCCCTTCTCATCACCTCGTCCATATGCTTGGACTTCACGTCGCCCACTGTATTCACGGATCTCGATGCCCGCCCATCTCTCATTATGGGACCTGCCCGCACCTGGGATTCCACTGTCGGGCTTGCAATGTGGGAACAGGCGAAGACCAGAGCAAACGAACTTGGCAGCATGGTTTTATGGTGCGACGGAGGCCTGACGGGTGTCAGTGGCATAGGAGGCAGTGGGATTCACGAGCCCATGCAAATTGGTGTTGGCTCGTGGACGAGAACGATTGGCATAGCATACCCCTTTGACGAGGACCGTACGCTTTACGCCAAGTGGGGAGACGTCACTGTGGTCATCTTCCTGGTGGCACTGATGGGCGGGGGTGTGGCCAGCAACCTTTTACCGACGTGGTCAAACCGTGGGGCGACGAGAGCGATGGCGGCGACCCTCCGCAGAGTCCCGGTTATGCGTCGCTTATTTCCCTCCCTGGCTGCCAACAACGACTTGCTGATGGGGGGAGCAGCCGGGGAACAGCAGGATTTACTGGGATAAGCGTGTCGCATCTTCGTCCTGCTTGTCGTTCGTTCTGACGCTGTAGACGCTTCTTGGGAAAATGCTTTGCGATCGGCGGTCAGTTTGACCGTCGGACATGTGTAGGATGGGAGCAGGGTCCCCAATAATACAACCATGGGATTCTTTTCTTCTCTGAGTGCTTCGATGCATGTGTCTTTCATGATCACCTGTGAGTTGCACCGACCTCACTCCCGTTTCTTGCCTACGCCTGTGCGAAACTGTACTCGGAGTGTGGGCAACGCGGGCTTGTCGAGTAGGCGACCGATGACGGGGGGGGGGATCGACGAGGTAGGGCGGTGGGCGAGGTCGACGGTGTGCTCGATATCGGCGTGTCAGTGCGACCACGACCAGGAAGGATGGCGTGACTACATAATGACACCGGGGGGGCGAGGCTGCTCATAAATGGGCGAATGGCCTCGAGGGAGACGCACAAGAACGAACGCATCTGCGGACACGAGGTGAACGGACACAGCTGATCAGACTTTGCTATCCCTCCTGGCTGACACGCACAGGTCACGCTCACAGCCCTCCGTTTCGTTCAAAGCTCGCGCCTTGTGCATCCCCCGTCTTCACAAGTCCGTATCTCGAGGACTTGACAAGGAACAACGTCGGCGCACAACTTCCTGCAGTCGAAGCTACCTCGCGGCCTTCGTGGCTCCCTGCGCGGCTCGACTCACTCCTTCGATCCGTCCCGGCTGTTGGCCCGTGCTTTCCCCCGCTCGGCCAACTCCCGTCTCTTTGGGAAGAAACAGCCCGCGCCCGCAAAGGACCCCGTGCTACTCCCATCCGACGATAGCTCTGGTGACTTTGAGCTCATCGCCAGCGACGACATCCCACCGCAACCCACAGCTGACTGTCCCGCCCCCTCACCTTCTCACGCTCCCGAGGATTACGTTCAGTCTTCACTTTGCGACTCGTCCGTAACCACACCACCCCAACCGTCGCTTTCTCGCACAAAGTCCACCCTTTTTCGTCTCAAGAACTTGTCCAAAGTATCCATCCATCTCTCTTCATTCACTGACAGCAGGGCATCCTCTTCCCGCACCCGCACTGCAACCAACGAGTCTGACCTTTGCCTTGCGTTTCCAAAACCTCCAACGCATATACCCACCCCTGAGACATCTGCTCCAGGTGCCTCTGATACTTCTACTCAGCTTCCCGAGTCCTCTGTGCTTGACACACCGACATCCTCGTCTGCTAAACCCGATAAATTTTCAGCTGGCTGTACCGTACTTGCTGACCCGGCCATCGCTGAAGAAGGACCCGACACCAAGCGTGGTTCCGTAGTCCTAGTCGTACCAGCTGGTCCCGCCAAACCCTCCTCGAACCCCGTGAAACGAAGACATAGACTCGCTGGATCTCTGAAGCGTTTCAAATCTCTTTCACAGATTCTCCGCGATTCGTTCGTACCTCATCCTGCTGACGCCTCGTCTACCGACACTATCAGGAGCAAGAGGCCCTGGAGTCAGACGCCTGACGTTGATTTCAGCGATCCAGCAAATCCCTTCATCCCTCCTGTATCCCCCGTACCAGAGCTTCCCGTGGAACCTACTCCTCCATCGCCGTCTTCCTCCGTAGGTGACATTGAAAGTGATTCTTCACCTCGTGTTTCTATATCTTCCTTGCCCGACGAATTTTCTCCTACTCCTACTCCTATCCCTCTACCATCCCCACTCAGGAGGAAACATTCAGCACCAGCCGGGCTTGGTCGTGACGTGTCTCTTGCAGCTTACTATCAGCTTGTTAATCCATCAGAACTCACTACATCCCCGTCTACGCTGGTGAGGAGTTCTTTGGTAAATTCTTCCGCAAGATCGTCATTCCTACCCCCGTCTCCCTCTTGGCTCAGTCGGAACGTGACCTACCTTGATTTGGCAGAGACACCGACAACCTTCCCTCCATCGCGGATTTCTGCTCTCAGTGATTCAGATCACCTCAAAATCCCCGAGACCATCGCATTCTATCCATCCGCGCTCTTTGCGCCTGACTCACCTTACCCGTTACCTATCCCACCACCACTCATCCCTATCCCACCTCCGCAGTCTTACCAGTCAACGACCTCGCCTTCCAGACCAACGCTACAGCCCCTCTTGACAAACGTCTACCCAGAAAGCCCAGAATCAGACACAGGATCGTTTGTGACCTCACCCACACCACTTGACAGCACACTTTATTCCCCTACCTCCAGTACCACTCCTACAACTGCATTCGCCTCAGCACTTCCATCGCCTTCTCCGCAGTTCCGCCGCCGGTTATCAAATATTAGTCAGATCTCCGCTGAGCGCCACCGCCAGTCTATCGCACGACTTAAGAAATCTCGTACATCTAGCCCTCGAGTTCAGCATCATCCTTCGCTCAAAGCGTCTAGGACATCCCTTAACCCCATATATAAGGTCGTTTTTCTAGTCGGATGCTCTGCCTATTACTGAGTACCCGCAGGATCTCTCCGCTCGTGACCACCGGTCCAACGGTCCAAAGTTTCATCTTGTTAAAGCACCTCCATCCCCCATCTCCCCGTACGTTTCAGTCCTGCGTCTGACTCCATCCTCATAAACAGTTGTGCCATCCAGTATCAATCCGGACAATCGGACTGTTTTCCGACCCAAACAATCCGGCTCTCCATTATCTAAGCAGTCGCCGCTTCCCAACGACCTTGCACTTCTCCTCGAGGCTTTCTTCGTCCAGTCCGGCATACTCGACTCTTTTTCACGACCTCCAATGGACTATACAGGAAAGAATCTCGATGTTGTCGATGTTGGCGGTGAGGTGGATTACTCTGGGCATCAGTGGTTCCAGGAGCCTCCTCCACGACCTGAGGTACACGTCATATTTCCCAGGATGGACTTGGACTGACTCTCTTCCAGCCCCAGCCAGTAGTTCAGCCCTACATACCAGGCGAAGACGTCATCAAACAGAACGAGGCACTTGACTTTGCCCTCAAGGCAGCGCCAAACGTATTATATGGACGGTTCAAGCAATATGGCCAGGTCTGTGCTCCACGACATGATTGCCCCAGACTAACACGCACGACAGCTCGGTGTTCTTGCCTGGTGCTCGGAGTTTGGAGAGATGATCGATAGTCTCAAAGAGCTTGGCTTCGCAGGCAACATGTTCGTGGCGACGCGAGCCCAAGCGTTGCGAACATGTGAAGACATACTAAAACTGAAGCTCGACATCAAGATGCAGATCATCCTTATGTATCTCTCTTCACAGGTCGCCAGGTTACGTCGCTTCCTTGACAGTGGCGAACGTCAGTGGGACGACTATCCTGTCCTAGATTTTCCTCTGGATTATCGTGCATATTCATCGTAACAGTAGTTTTTGCGGACGGCATCATGCTATAATACTCGCCTCTACGGTGCATTTATTACAGTTTGGCTGATCATGGCACAATTTGCATATTTTGTATTATCGTTGATGTGGAAGTCTTGTACTTGTATCAGACCAATTGCTTTCGCTTTCGCTTTCTTTTTCTTTTTCAATAACAGCGGGAAGCGTGCTGGTGACTTGACCGTGAACATTGCCTATGATACTGCATCCAGCTGAGGTGCTTGGTAAATGAATCGTTGCTGTACTTTCAGTGTGCATATTGATCTGATTATGCCCTTGCTCTCGCTAAAATCCAGAGAGCTATTACGGAGTCCAAGGCAATATGAGAAAAGGGAAAGTAAAGGGAACAACGACGACGATGCAAGCGACACCCAAAGAACACTAGCGATGAAGGAATAACTGAAAGAGTTGTGACAATCAGCGATATCGTGAGTGTAGGTGAATCTAAGTGAGTGTGAAACTAAATGGTGCAATGCATCCTCATGCAGACGACGAAATTGAAGTGGGTATATTATGAGTGTGACGACACGTTAGCGTGCTTTCCCCAATACTCTGAAGCAGATCCGCTACTTCTGTCTGCCAGGACCGGTAAATGGACAGGCTGATAACTCGACTCGCGCGGAGGAGCAGGCAGGGGGTTGGGGCGAGATGATGGGTCCATCGAAAGATCCGTGGAGGGAAACGGGAAAGAGTTCGGTAATGATCGACATGTGGAGTAGTCCCGCGTGGATGGAGGATGAGGCTGCCCGTATGGAGAGGTAGCGGCATATATGATGGGCGGAGGAGCAGAAGGCATGTTAGCATAAAACACGCTGGCTGGTATAGGGTGCGCCTGCAGTGGTTGCACAACGTATGACGTGTGGCTGGATCCGTGGGTGAAACTTTGTAGTAAAGGGGCATCTCTGGCTGCCTCACTGATGGCCTTGGAGTCCATACTGGAGGGTGAGGCGATGACGGTGGTCTCCGGGTGACCTTGAACCATGCTCCTGCCCTTCCATAGCCGATCCATCTCCCAAGCTTCGCGAGCTTTGAGGGCGTTCATATCAGCCGCCGAAGTCAACTCGGATGTTGGCCGAGCGGACATGGATGGTAGGCGATCAACGCGTGCAACCGTCACAATCGGACTCGGCCCAGGTCGCCCAATCTTAGGGTGACCGCGACGGGTGAAATCCTGGGGTCCATCGTCACTCTGGCGAGGGCGTGGAGGCTGGTCTTGCAGGGTAAATATTAGAGGTTGGACTAGGGTTGGACGTTGTGGGGTATCGAGACTACGAGCCCTTCCAGGCCGCCCTGACAAAGAACTAGAGTCCACTCTGTCGGTCGGTGGTGACTTGACCCTCGCATGGCCAGTGGGACTAGTAGTTTGACGCTGGTCTTCATCTCGTTGAATACCCTTTTTCTGTCTTCTCTGTTCATCCCTGTCTTTGTCCCGCTCTCTGTCTCTGTCCCGTTCTCTTTCCCTAGCTCTCTCCCTTTCTCTGGTCCGCTCCCGCTCCCGCTCCCGCTCCCTCTCCCGTTCTCTTTCCCTCTCCCTCTCCCTCTCCCGTTCCCTCTCCCTCTCCCGTTCTCTTTCCCTCCCCCCCCCTCTCTCCTTGTCTCGTTCTCTTTCCTTCTCCCTCTCGCGATCCCTCCCTCGCTCCCGATCACGGGATGTCCTAGGAGGTTTCTCGTACCTCTCTGTTCTTTCCGCTCTCTCCTTCGTCCTTCGACGATGGGGAGGTTCAACCGAGTTAATAATCAACCACTGGTCACCTTCAGCCTGAAACGCTGCCTCCGATGACGACGACACCTGATCCGAGAGGCTCCTCACAAGCTTATAGGTCTCGGTCTTCCGACTTGTCGTCGAATTAGACTTGGTAAGCCGAACTTCGTCATCTGCCTGGTGATCACCCGCCTCTTTGGTAGGAGAGGCTCGCTTGGAGAACAAGGCATTCCGCGATTGTCTATTATCGCCAGAACGGTTCGTTGGGGTTCTCTCGACGACTGGTAATTCGGGGTGTGGCTCGTCGGTATTGTAAGGTGTTGGGGGGTTGGCGAGAATTGACGCCTTGGACAATGGAGAGTCGTCAGCAACGGGAAAGACTAGCTGGGGGGGTGTCAGACGTGTCACCTTCTTGACTGGTGACGGCGATGACGCTGCTGAAACGTCCTCAATGATATGTGCTAGTGTGGATACTTGTGCTGGGAAATTGATGGATAGACGATGTTCAGGAGACGATGACGACGGAGGAGACGATGTAGGTGGAATAGGGGAATGTGCCGTAGCCTTGAATTGCGAGACTTCGGGAAAGGTGACAGCAGGGACAGCGACGGAAATGGGGCTGAGGAGACCCGGGATGGGCGACGACCTCCCAGCTGAGGGAGGTACGGGAGACGGCTTGGCAGTTTGTTGCCGGTCGGCTAAATGAAGGTAATGTATGAGTGGTATTTCCTGAGTGAGATGCTCGGTGTCGGTTGGGAGTCCTCTGTGCGCCTCTGCCGGTAACGCGTCGTTCATCCCGGAAGGAGTGGTATCTCTGGAATTTGGAGCATCCGGGTTTGCGATCGTCAATTTCCCTAATGGTGAGAATGGCACATCATAGGAAATTGAAGTATGGTCACTGCTCTCCCGCTCAATTTCTGTAGATGGACCATGACCAGCTCGTAAGTCCATATCCAAGTCTATCCGTGGAGGAGGAATCCGTCTAGACAGATCTGAAGTTTTCTTTTCCGTCGCTGGCTTCTCTGGAGACGATGTGAGTGAGCGACGTGATGACTGCTCGTCTACAGCCGAAAGTACGACTCCAGCGGGAGTAGTCTCAGGCCGTTCGTTGGTGGTACTCGCACGATCTTGACTAGACCCTCGCAAGATACTAAACTTTCTCACCAATCGCCCGAGCATGCTCTGTCGTCTGTCCTGCTTTGATGACGAATGGCTCGACAACGCCGCTGTGGAGCCATTTGCAGAGACAGACATTGGAGAAAGGGCGGAAAGACGTCTCGATCCACCGAAACTGATGTGAAGAGCACCAGTTGGAACAATCGACGAACGTTTGTGCAGACTGGGCGAGGAATCTTCGGTGGCAGATGTATCCGGTCCCTCTGATGTGGCTTTCTCCTGTGTGCCAAAGAGTCCAGCCAATACGGGCTTACGACGCTTGCTTAACCGACGTGTGACACGAGTTGACTCTGGTGCTTGTATGTGGAGTGCAGACGTTGACTGAGAGAGGGGCGAAGGAGTGACGGTCTTTCGACGAGCCTGACCCGTATTTATACTCGACAGACGGGAGCGAGTGCGTTGTATACCCTGTATTGTCAGTCAGGTCCAAGAGGAGACAGAGGAGACGATGGTAATGGCCTACCTCTGGAGAATCAGCAGAGACAGGACTAACGCTGCTGCCCGCGTCATACGGTGACTGGTGGTGCCAGTGCTTGCCCCAGGGGTCACTGAGGTCCATCAGGTCAACGTTGTCCTGGGAGGTCTTGCGGCTGCGTGGCTTGACAGTGGGATCGGGGATGCGCACCTGGGATGAGCTGGGTGTTGGTAAGGGAGTGCCGGAGGGGGAGCGGCTGGGACCAGGAAGGCGCGTTGAATCTTCGGAACGGTCCTGTACACTATGTACAGATGCTGCCATGGGGGGGAAGGAAGGCGAGAAAAACGAGGGTGGACGATTGAGGGAGAGGGAAGGGAGTAAGTGGTGATTCCTATACCAGCGAGGGCCGTTTGGGTTGTGGAGAGGATACTTGATCCTGAAGGTGGAAACGTTGGCGGCGGCCATCTCGCCCTCCTTCTTGAACCAGGCAGGGAGCTCGCCCAAGGGATCTGGGATGATGGAGCGAGAGAGGAAGGAGGACGAGGCGTTTTCCTGGGAGGTGCGGATGCTGTCGTTGTCGTCGCTCGGATCCATCGTAGGGAGGGAATGGGAGCTGGCGAGGGAGGAGAGGTGCTTTACCGGAGTGGCAGTGGCGGTGGGCGACTCAGTTGGCTTCCTTGTGGATTTCCTATGCCAAAACGATCTTGCAGAGCCGTTTTCCGAGTCCCTGCGAGACAGCCTGCGCGAGACTGGGCCTTTTTCTTGCATGGGTCCACCGAGCCCATCCGGCGGGCGGTGCTGGTTGAGGTGGTGAGACGTGAGTGGTGTGGCTCGACGCTGTCAGACGCTGGAATAAGCGCAGTGCATGGGTCAACGTCGCCTGCTCACTCGCCTTTTCAGATGGCCCGGGCGCAGTCTGGGACGGCGTGTCCCCGTAACCGTACATGTCTGACAAGCGGCCGCTGGACACGAGTGGGACGGACTGCGCAGCATCGACAGCGGACGCCTGCTTTTCTGTACGAGCTCGGTCACGCGTCGTTCCCCCTCGCGCATGACCACCCCCGGGCGACGGCCGTGTGTGAGCCCCTCGCGCTGGGGCTTGTCCGAGCAGGCGAATGCCCTCAAGCGTGCCCTGCTGATCCGTGGGTCCACTGCATCTGCCGGGGGCTGCGTTTCCCGTTCTGAAAGGTGCCCAAGGAAACGGCTGAGATGGGCCCATCTTATCTCTTTCCCAATCGTCGACATTCGCCCCCCTCCATTTCCCGGTCGTCCCACTTCACCGTCCTTCCCGCTCGTAAATGAGTGCCAAAATCCTCGTCCTAGGCAGCGGAGGTAGAGAGCACGCCCTGGTCTGGAAGCTCGCCCGGTCCCCGCTTGTAAATCGCATCTATGTCTCTCCCGGAAATGGTGGCACCGCCAGCACCCCAAAGACCGAGAACCTAAACTTGCCCCTCACGGCCCCCCATTATCAGCAGCTCGTCCAGTTCGCCGTGCAGAATGAGGTCCGTGCCGCACAGACATCGACTCACTCACTCTTAATGTCCGCGCTAGATCACTCTCGTCCTTCCCGGTCCAGAGGAACCTCTGGTGCGAGGCATTCAAACGTGCTTCCACAAAGGTCGGTCGACAGACATCGCGTCCCGGACCATGTTGCTCACTCGAACACGCAAGTCGGCATTCCCACCTTTGGTCCAACTGAACTCGCCGCAAGGATGGAGGGAAGCAAGGTATTTTCCAAGGCATTCATGCTTCGTCACAATATCCCAACAGCCACCTTCCGCACCTTCTCGTCCGAACAACTCGTCGAAGCTATCGAACATGTCCGCACCTGTGACCGTCCAGTTGTGCTCAAAGCCAGTGGCCTCGCCGCTGGTAAAGGAGTGCTCATCCCGGAATCTTCCGATGGAGCGGTAGAAGGCCTACGCCAAATCTTGGTCGCCAACGTGTTCGGCGCTGCAGGTCCGCCGGTCCACTCACACACCTTGGACCCCTTGATAACTGACACCTAACTCTCCAGGAAACGAAGTCGTAGTGGAGGAACTACTCGAAGGCCCTGAGATATCCGTTCTTGCATTCTCTGACGGTTACACTGTTGTCCCCCTTCCTCCTGCCCAAGACCACAAGCGGATTGGCGAGGGCGATACAGGATTAAATACAGGTGGCATGGGCGCATATGCCCCTGCCCCGGTAGCAACCCCCGCAATCATGAACCGCATCATGCAAGAGGTCCTTCGCCCTACTATCGACGGCATGAGGAGAGAGGGTATGTTCGTTAACCATACCTCCGTATAACACAACGTTCACCATCCATAATCAAGGTTTCCCGTTCGTTGGCCTCCTCTTTGTCGGACTTATGCTCACCACAGGCGGACCGAAAGTACTTGAATACAACGTTCGGTTTGGTGATCCAGAGACTGAGGCTCTCATGCTTCTAATAAGCGATGATGTCGACCTCGCCGCAGTTCTCCTCGTATGTCGTTTCGATTCAATGAACCGCGACAACGCTGATGAGACCTCGGGTCAGATAGGCCTGTGTGGAGCACCGGCTTGACTCGGTACTAATAAGCAGTCGACCAGGTTTCGCGGTCTCGGTCGTGTTAGCATCAGACGGTTACCCTGGTAGATACTCGAAAGGCAAGCGGATTGAAATCGGTCAAGTGTCATCGGGTAAGTACCGTCGCACGAAAATTCCGTTCCACTGACTGGTTTGGGTAGACGTCGTCGTTTTCCACTGCGGCACCTCGTTGAGCGGAGATGAACTCGTCACGACAGGTGGTCGCGTCCTAGCCGTGTCAGCTGTCGCTCCATCATTACAAGATGCACTTTCTTCTGTGTACGCCGCAATTGACAAGATCTCATTCGAGGGCAAGGTGTATCGCCGTGACATCGCTCATAGGCTAGCAATACGTTGCTCTTCCAATCAACAGACACTCATTTGCATTCTAGAGCGCTGGCGGATGCTAGTGCCTCTGTCAAAGGCCTCACATACGAGCAGGCCGGTGTGTCAGTCGACGCTGGGAACTCACTTGTTGAAGCCATTAAGCCTTACGTGCGCGCAACCAAACGCGCAGGTTCGGATGCAGAAATAGGGGGCTTTGGGGGCACCTTTGACCTGAAAGCTGTTGGGTACAAAGACCCATTGTTGGTCAGTGGAACAGATGGAGTCGGTACTAAGCTTCGCGTCGCCATTGAAACAGGCATTCATGATCTCATAGGCGAGTCGTTCTCTGTAGTCTGTTAGATCCGACCTCTAACCGGACGTGATAGGTATCGACCTAGTGGCTATGTCTGTCAATGACCTACTAGTGCAGGGAGCAGAGCCACTCTACTTCCTGGACTATTATGGCTGTGGCAAGCTGAACGTTACTGTTGCAACCAGTGTAATCAGGGGCATAGCAGATGGATGTCGGCAAGCCGGATGCACCCTCATTGGAGGTGAGACTGCTGAAATGCCCGGCATGTATGTGGAGGGTAAGAACTACTCGTGTGTCACAATAGCCTGCAATGATTCGATCCATCGCCTACTCAGGGGACTATGATCTCGCGGGTTTCGCCGTCGGTGTCGTCGAGAGGGAGATGGTTCTCCCCCGTGACGTTGTCGAAGGAGACGTCCTTCTCGGCATTGCCTCCTCTGGGTTACACTCCAATGGATACTCCCTCGCCCGCAAGATCATCTGCCTTTCGGGTTTAGCCTACTCCTCTCCCTGTCCCTGGGACGCAGCTCGAACGCTTGGCCAATGCTTCCTCGAACCGACTCGTATCTACATCAGACAAGTTCTCCCGGTTGCCAAGAAGGGTCTGATCAAGGCCATGTCTCACATAACGGGTGGCGGTTTCATCGAAAACATCCCCCGAGTCCTCCCGGAGGGGCTGGGCTGTTACGTGGATGCATCCACCTGGCAACTACCGGAAGTATTTCGATTCTTGATGAAGGAAGGAGAAGTCGCGCCATTGGAAATGGCACGCACCTTTAACATGGGCATCGGTCTCGTTGTCATCGTTGGCAAGAGCGACTGCGCAAGGGCATCAGATGCCTTGCGCATGCAGAATCCTGGAACCCCCGTCTATGAAATAGGTCGGGTGATCGGTAGTAGCGGGGTAGACATCAGACACATGGAGCACTGGACGTGACGGAAAGCAGCACGAATTTTGCGCTCTCACGAGACAGAACACATCGATAGTGGTATGCTATGCAAGAAAACAGTGCGATGGTGGGCGGGCGTGTCATGGTAATAGTCGATAGTAAATGTAAATAGTATGTGTACCAGTCGGAACGAGACGGACAAGGACAGAAGGCAGATAGAAACCTCTAGAAAGTCACCAACGAACAGATGGGAAAGAACAATGCATACGAAACAACCGTGCTTATGTGCAGAAGGTCAAACTCGACGGCCATAAATAAACCTACGGTCAGCACCATCAAACCAAGGGAAGTCCAAACACAAGGACGAGATGATATATATGGACAATATAAGCATTCCCTTCATGCGGAAACAGAGACCTCCTTGGCAGGCTCAGAGGTTCCGGTCGCTGCAGCGGCGAAGGAGATAGGTAATTTGGCCGCAACGTTGCTCGTCGCGCCAGTAGGTTGAGCGGCGTTTTCATCCGTCGATTTATTGTCCTGCTGGAACTATCAATGGTATGTTACCGAAGTCCTGGCAATACCTACGGCTTGATTTTTGCGCTGATGTTCGACTGGTGAAACACTGCGGGTAACGGATTCCCTAACAGTGTCTTTGCGGGGAGGTGGTGCTTGTAGTACCTGGGCAGCAGTAGGACCTGCCAGTCCATTGGTCAGAGGGGCACCACTCATGGAACTCCTCGAAGATGTAGTTGAGCATCCACCGAGAACGGGAAACTCATCCGCGTTCGGGACTCGCTGCTGTTTCACAAAGTGTTTCTTTTCTACTCGTGGCCCACTGGATTTCAAGCCCCTCGAGCGGTTACCCGGATCTGTGGACTGCGAGCGACTGGAATTGGTTGTGCCATTTGTACCACGGCGTGATTGCATATCCTAAAGACCATCAGATACAGTCATAATGTAAAGAACGGACGACAAGGATGGAATGGGGCTTACATCTCGTACATTCATGGCAGCAAAGTTTTCTTGAATCGTACTGATATCATTAGCACCATCTCTCGCGCGAGAACCCCGTGTGCCCAACTGAGGTTGAGTAGGTGTATCAGGGATAACATGAGGGAAACGGCATTCGTCACCGTTTCTACACCTACCAGAGGGGTAGAACAGGCACGCAGGTTTTCGACTTCCACCAAAGGAACCTCTTCGCATGCTGCCTCTGCGGTTATGGTTCATTCCTTGTCGGAAGGCGGGAGGGGAGCCAAAGTTTTCCACGTGAGAATGGACTAAGGACTTGGGCCCGCCATTGACCTCAAGGTACGGTGAGTGCGCATGTGGGGCTGGGGGAGGATATGATGAGGGGTCCTGACGCACCGCAAAAGGGGGAGCGGATACGGGTCCATTTGGGTACATCGATTGTGGAGACTGGGGGCCAGGCGCAGTCACAGGCTGGTGAGGTGGAGAAAGTGTGGGAATGGAAAGAGGAAGAGGGGCGTGCGCAGGTTGAGGGTAAGATGGAGATGTAGGAGTGATTGGCCCAAAAGGGGCCTGTACTGGCGTTTGGACAGGGGAAAGTGGATCTGAGGCGGATCGTGGTTGAGGGACGGGCGGATGAGGGGGAGTGTGAACTGGCGGAGGAGGCGGCGGGGATACAGGATTCATGTGGGGTGGAACAGGTGCAGGCGGGTGAAAGGGGGGTGGAGGATAATAATTTTGAGTGTACTGCTGCTGAGTCATGGGGTCGTAGGGGGTTGGAAATTGAGCAGGGGCAGAAGGAGGAGCGGGATAGTAAGGACCCTGGGGGTGAGCAAAGATGCACGAGGAACCATAGCGGCAAGCAGGATAATACCTGCAAGGAATAAATCTGGCCACTTCTGGGGGAGGGAGATTTCCGTATGCACCGCTGTCGCCGAGGGGCATTGGAGGGGGCTGATAATATGCAGGTGAGCCATCAGGAAGAGAGGGAACGGGAGCGAGGGGTGGGTAATAGCTATAAGGAGGGATGGGGACGGGATAGAATCTCTTTGATGGATCAACATGCGGGTCCTGCGGGTAGGGATGGTCGTGAGGGGACAAGGCCCTTGCCGCAGCACTTTTGAGTAGTCCGATGATCTCAGGGTTTGTGGTGTACGTGTCTAGGGAGCCATGAGTCATTACGAAGGAGGGATCGGCGCCTGATGGAAAGGACGACGAGATCGATTAATCACAGGCGACACGACCGAGGACGACCGAGTGCGAACCTTTGTCAAGAAGTGCCCTGACAACGTCTAGATGGCCGTTTTTGACTGCCTCCTGGAGGGGCGTGACGCCGGTGTGGTCTATAGGAATTGGGGCAAAAAACAAGGTGGGCATGAAAAAAATACGAATGACGGATGACATGAGGAGGTATACCTCTGATCTCGATATCGGTAGGGGATGCGTTGTGGAGCAGGGCTACGAGGGTGTGAACGTTCCCCTCAGAGGCAGCATTCCAGAGTGGGGAGGCCATATCGTGGACGAGTGAAGGCAGAAGACAGAAAGCGGGAAAGACAAAGGAGGACTGAGAAAAAGACAGGGAGAGGGAAGGACGAGCGTTGGTCGGTCGGGATCGGACTTCGGGAGCGATTTGATGCAAAAAAAAAAAAAAAAAAAAAATCCATGGAAACTCGATTGAGTCGCTTACGTAATTAGTGAGTGAACCTCCGCGGGAAGACGATGGCGCCATGCCCGAGCGGTCGGGGTCGTATGAAGCTCTGTCGCAACGCCGCTTTTCGGTCCCCACACGAGCAGGCCAGCGCGGTGCACGACGGGGGATGCAATGTGATTGCGCTCACAGCAGGTTCCGCACCAACACGAATGGCCTTTGTGCGGTCTTACGTGCTCTGGCAACACCAACCGTGGGTCAGCCATTCCTGCCAGGGCGAGGCACCGGGTACTGCATTCGGACACGGACGTGGCATATTGACGACAGCATGTACTAATCTTCAACGTATTCAACCTACACAGACCCAATCCCAAGTTTCCGCAGCAGCCGTTTCGCTGGTTCACCTGTCTTTCTCGGCAGATCCAGCTCTCGTGACGGCGGTCGGTTCATCAGCTCCTGCACGCCCGCTTTGACGTCCTTGCCTGCGAGACCGATCCCGAGTTCAGCCGGTGTGCAGCACTTGGATGGGATGCCATACCTTCGTACAGGGCCTCGTAAATCTGTCTCGTGGAACATCCCGAGGGATTTTTGCAACTCGACTGAGAACCCGAAAGTACTCGGAAAATTCCGCCACTCACCCCGTTCGCGATAGGAGCAGACACGTTCATCTCATCGATAATCTTCTTGAGACTCTTTGCCGTCGTCACCCCCTCGGCCACACTCCCAAGCGTGTCAATAATGTCTTCGAGTGCCTCCCCCTTCCCCAACCGATATCCCACCGTGTAGTTTCGGCTGGTCGAGGAGCTACACGTGAGGAAGAGGTCTCCCACGCCCGCAAGACCCAGGAAGGTCAGCGGAGACGCGCCATACGCGGTGCCTATCCGCGTCATCTCAGCTAGTCCTCGAGTTATGAGACCTATATGTATTCCAACGTCAATCGTTCTTGGTCCGAACATGCTTCAACTGACTGGCTCTCGTGTTGTTCTCAAAACCCAGTCCGTCAGCCATTCCAGCTGCGATAGCGTAAACATTCTTGAGGGCACCGGCTAGCTCCAGTCCTATTGGATCTCCGCCAGTGTAACTATGAGAACAGCAGATATGTGGGTGCCATCCAAACGTTCCCAAGTGAGTCTTACCATCGAAACCATGGTTGGTGAAACACTTGCGATGCTTTCTGGGCCTGGGATTCCGTCAACGAAGCGACAGAGACAGAAGTCGGTTGTCTGCGAACAACTAACCCGGCTTGTCAGCAGGACCGACATAGGACTGTACCGGGGTACCAACTCTCCGCCGCAAACGAGGGTCCCGACTGTATAGAGTGAGTTTTCGCAACCGCCACTGTGTCTACCTTGACCTACGATGAACGTGGCGGCCCGCGCGACATCGCTTCCGCAGGTATCAGCGATGATCTCGAGGGTCAGCGCCTGCGTGCCCGTCTCTATGCCCTTGTTCACAAAGATCATTAGAGGCAAATTCTCTCCAACTAAACTGGCTCGGAGTTTGACCAGCGTTTCCCTAACAGTGATTCGCACTGCGATGAGCGATCTGGAGGGAGGATATGCAAGTCTCACCTGACACCTTGGGTTGGTATCGCAAACAAGACGACGTCCATCTGCTGAATCGTGTCCTTGTCTGGGACCTCCGGGCCGACAGCACGGATGTTGCCCGAGAAAACATGGTTCTTCAAGTAGGTTGGGTTGCGATGGTGTGCATTGAAGTGTTCGACAAAACTAGCACGACGGGACCAGATGTAGACCTTGTGATCACAGTCGCCGAGATGATCTGCAAGACAGCTCCCAAAGTTGCCTGTGCCAAGCACGAGCACCTTGGATTTCGGTGTTGGAAACGAGAGCATGCCCAGTTTTGCCGTGATGGGGCGGACCGACAAGGACTGAAAGCAAGTGTCGCCGAGTGGGAGACGGGAATAAAATGACCTGGCGGACGTCAGGGAAAGGTGCGACGCCAAAGGGAGCACTGGATATGCGGCACGGCGCTGCAGGACGCCCAACACGCACGCGACCATGCCCCAAGAGAAAGCGACGGCGTGGCACGCGCTCGCACGGCTGGATCTCCGGGCGGCGGACGGACGGCGATGGCCGGTGCCCACGCCGGCACGGAGAGGAGGTGTTGGATTTCGTGTCACTCGAGCGCTGTCGTATACCCTTTGGCTATTCAATACCTCCTCCATAGACTCGCCCCTCCAGCTCATGGCAGTTCAGGACCGAACCAACGAGTTCCGTACCTGTGTTGACTCTATACGAAACAGGTCTGCTGTGCCCTCAAGGGCCGCGGAGGCAAAACAACGCCTGCTCCAGCGCGATGCAAAAAGCACACCCAAGACCGAGTTCTCGCGAATGGCCTCGACCATTGGCAAAGATATCGGCAGCACCACCATCAAGCTTGGAAAGCTCGCACACCGTGAGTTGTCCTCTGGTGGCTTCCGTTGGTTTGTTGATGCGCCCTACTTCTAGTTGCGAAGCGGAAAACACTGTTCGATGATCGCCCCGCCGAGATCAGTGTGCGTGCTCCCTTTGTGCGTTCTGAATCCAGGCGTTGACGCTTCCTACCTCTGCTTATGCAGGAACTGACCTACATCATTAAACAAGACATAGCCAACATAAATCGACAGATAGCCGCCCTACAATCGTTCCTCAAGCAACACAACGCTCAGGGTGGTTCAAGGTCCACAGAGAGAAGACAAATCGACGAACATAACCACAACATCGTCATGATGTTGCAGAGCAAACTCGCAAATACTAGCATGAACTTCAAGGATGTGCTCGAAGTCCGAACGCAGGCACGATTAATAATATTTTGTCTCCGTGTCATCACTTGACCCTGTTCCGTACAGAACATGAAAGAGTCAAAGGACCGCACCGAGCAGTTCATGTACTCCGCAGCCGCAGCAGCCCATCAGGCACCCCAAAGTATGCATGCCGTCGAAAGTCGTTATCCTCCGTGCCCGATTAATGGTCTACAGATTCACTTTTATTGAATGGAAGGCACGATCCAATGGGCGACGGCAGTGGAAGTCGTCCAAGTTCCAAAGGAAAGGGAAGACCGACCCAAAGTAGCGACGTCCTAGCGATGGACTTGGACGCCGCTGAGGGCGGTATAGCAACTCGTGGGACAAACAGTGCCTTCTCGCAGATGCAGTTGGTAGAACAGCAGGTACGCAAGTTCTTCCCGTACAGATCACGTACCAATCAACAGCTAGGATTCATACATCCAATCACGGTCAACAGCCATCGAGTCGATTGAGTCTACAATAGCGGAGCTAGGACAGATATTTACTCAACTGGCACATATGGTTGCAGAGCAACGAGAAACGGTACAACGAATCGATGCTGACACGGTAGACATTGCGTCGAATGTCTCGGGAGCCCAGAGAGAGCTGCTTAAATATTACGCTAGTATATCTAGTAATCGGTGGTTGATGCTCAAGATTTTCGGTGTGTTGATCGTCTTCGTGAGTCTTCCTTTCAGCTTTCTTCTCCGGGAATCTGACTGACCATGCCCCCAGTTCCTCGTATTTATTCTTGTGTCATGAGGTGGATGTTGAGCATCACATCGCCTGCCACTATCTATTGGGTTAATTCACTGCAAGTAATAAACACATAATGACACCGATTGACTTCAACTACCATTGTACGCGATTCTAACCTATTGGTATAGCGTTGACACCTGTTCGGAAATCTTTGACCGATAATCCCCGTCTCTTAGAACCCCTCTGATGCTTTTGGCCGCCTCGGTGGGTCTCTGTTTCTTCCATATCACCAGTTGTCCAGGTTCGTTTGTGAGTGAGGGTGTGCTCCGTACCAGATGTGGCCGAAAACCGCTGGGCACTGCTAGGTTGTAAACTGACCTTGGTATCTTGCCGCTTCCGCTGCAAGAGTCGGATAAGCCGCGACAAATCGACCGTACTGTCTAGACCTACCCGTTGTCCTTCCAACTCTTTGTTACGCTCCCTGAGCTTCTTCATACGGATTGGGCCCTTTCCACCCCCACCGGCAGTTAATTCGACGTTAATCTGGCGCCCGTCGAGTTGTGAATGATGGAGTTTGAGCGCCTGCTGAAGTGCACCGTAATGGGTGAACTCCAAGAAAGCGCAACCTTTGGATTTAATGACAGGCGTCCTGGGTGATTTCGTAGATGGTTTGGGCGTTAGCAGTCGTACACTGGGTGGTGGAACTTTCAAGATATGAACGACCTGGGCCAACAAGTTTATAGCGACACACACCGCATACTGAAAAATGCGACTGGATGGCCTCGGGGCTTGTTGTATATTTGATGTTTCCTGGAGAAAGAGTGAGAAATCACGACGTGATGACAAGAGGCGTCGTACCAAGAAAAAGAATAAGCCTCTGCTTCGTCTTCTCACCCCCCCTCCCTGTCTCTCCGGCTCCAACGTGTTCCTCTATAAGTCGTTCCATATCGACGAGAGGGCTCCCGACAGACCCTCTTCCTCGTTTCGGCTTCTGCGTGTCCGACTCTCCAAAGGGTCCCTTTTCCTCTTCACCAGTTTTCCTCTTTCTCTTTCTTGCTGCCACCACCACCCGCCCTTCTTCCCCGTCTCCCTCCGCTCCTGTTTTTCCTTCCCCGACCATAGTTTCTGTACTGACTTGATGGTCTTCTTGGCCTTGCGTAGCATCAACAAGAACCTGATATTCGACGCCAGGGACATCTCTCTCGTCCTCCAGGTTGTCAATGATGCCTAGGGAATTGTCCGTACTTTTACCGTGTTTCCGTTCTCGGAAGACGAGGGCTTTCTTCTGGCGCTTTGTGCGCTTTGCTGTGGGGATCATGGATGACAAATCGGATGCGTAGTAGCGCGTCAATCCTTTGCAATGGCAGCGACGACGGATGTCCCGAGGCCAGTGGCTACAATCATTAATCAGATCAGTTCGAGGACGAGCGTATTCTATATAGTAATATAAGTGGAACTATATCAACATTCGTATCTGTAAAATTCTCAATACCATCTACTAGAAGTTCTCCTAATTGATATCATTGACATCAATCATCACCAGAACTGTTGAAAGGTGGTGTTGTGCAGAGGTTAAGTGAACTATGAGAACCTCAGTAGATGTCAAGCTACTGATATTAGAGTAACTACCTATGAGAACTATGATAGTTTAGTACAGTAGAAATGCCTATAAAGATAGGGCTTACCCTTAGTAGATGTAAAGCTACTGAGGAATATAAATACCAAGTGTACGCTCTAAGCTTATGTAATGTTTACCATAAATGAAAGTCTGATGTGTGCCGGTCAAAATTACAAACAATACAAAAGAGTGACTTGCAAAATGGAGTAAATGTTTGGTACTTTTGGAATGATTGTTGAATAACCTCAGAGTGATAACAAACAAGGCCAAAGTCTTGGTATATCAAAGAAGAATTTGATCAGGGCTATAGTTCAAAAGAAATCATATAATTTGAAGAAGAAACTATGGAGATATGACCAATTCAAATCAAGGATATATTAATTTAATTGATATTAAAAAGATCAGAAAATAGTATTTTAGTACTTGTTATACATCAACCTGAGGTGCTTCCTTAAATAATGTGGACCAGTATGTGACCCTTATGAATAGCAATGGCAAGAGGATTTTTAGAGACTAGTGGCTTCAAACTAGGCAAGAAAGAGAAAAAAGAGTCAAGAAAACCAGGTTAAAGAGCAAGGAGACTTAGTACAAGGCTAGTATGCTTCAACAATAAAGGTGGTCAAGACTGGGTTCTCCAAGTCTCTCCCTATCCCTTATATATTGCCAACTATGATCTAAGGGCATCAATAGTGGTAAGTGCACATTTACATTATTAAAGGAAAGCATAGGATAAAGGATAGATATGAGGCAGTGGCCTTATGGATCTGTTATGATGTTTTATTTTTTTGATCACATGACCTTATCTTATCTTTCCATGTGGTTATCTAATCTTTAATCTTATCAGGGCACATGATGGATCACATGATCCAGGGCATAGGGTTAGTCTCATGGCCTTTAAGACTTTAAGACTTCTTTTCATTTCTGCTCTTCTCTTCCATTTCAGAAGCTGGACCCTTGATGGTTCCCACAGATGCTTCTTTTCTTTTTGATCCCCATATCTCCTGTATGGGAATATTCCCATCAGGGACTTAGTCTATGCACAGAGCATTGTAGTATAAGTACTGTAGCCTTAATGTCTCAAGACTTTAGTCTTGAGCACTTGTACTATACTCATGTTAACTTGAGAACTCCCCTTGCTATTCCCTTCTCTTATTTGAGTTCATGGCACTTCAACCTTGAGGTGCATAACAGGATCAAGGGAAATAGAAGAGAAGCCATATCATAAGAATGTTACGGCGCAAGCCTAACACGACGGTCGCACGTGACCGTGGGAACTTCAGAGTGTGTGATGCGCTGGTCACATGATCAGTTGCACGTGATCGTGCGAACGAGAAGTCATATAAGGCAAGCCCTAGGCTAGGGTTA
>JBBPJW010000096.1:0-32355 GCA_038088935.1 Pulveroboletus aff. viridisquamosus
TTAGCTATTGGTGTCCACAGATAGCACTATTTAGGGTAGACCCTTTGTACTTGGTCTGTGTGCAGATCTTGACAATATATAAGGCAGGGGGTGCAAGCTGGGGTTTCCCCAGTCTTGCTCTCTTGACCTCTTAGCTGGTTATACAAACTGAACTCTCAGATCTGCTGGCTACTGGTTTATACAAGAGTAGTAGTCTTATCACATTCTCTATTGCCTAGTTCGGGGCCACTAGCATAAAAGCCCTAGCAGTTATCAAGGAATAGGTTTAGGAGTGTCCACCAAGGTCAACTCGAGTTTCAAGGAGTAACGGGAAGCTCCCATTTCAATTATAGTAAGGCAGTGTAGTAATGTTATGATCTAGAACATTCTAGACCTGTGAAATATGAAGGTGTGAAATGGTAAGGTTTACCAGGGTCACATGATATAACAATGTAAAGCATCAAAAGAATAACAGAAAGATGAAAGAAAATAAAAAATAAAAAAGTGTATTATAACACATTCAGCATATTTCATATTACCAAGCTTCTTGTCATCCCCCAGGCACTCCTCAAGGTATTCATCAGACCAGCTTTGGATATTGGCAAATGAAAATATAATGGAAAAAGTTTTTAAGAAGCTTTTACTAAAGTGGTAACTGTTTTTGTTTGGCTTGTGATCAAACTCTGACTTTTACTCTGACTACACACCAAATGAGATCATGTGTCTATGGCCTTCAGAGGTTTAGGCCTTAAAGAGGAAATACTATCATATCTCATGCCACCAAGTTAATTCTGTTCTATCTCTAATGCAAGTCTGGTTGCTTTTATGCTTATAAGCTGTTACGACTCTGAAAACCAGAGGCTATACCTAGACCTGGATGGAAAGAGGAGGAACACTGGGAAAACCTTATGGAGGCTCAGATGTGGAGCAACTGAGGAACTGCCTAAAGAGTGATGATGAGAAGGACACATATGAGACTCAAACTCAAACTTCCTAGATCCTATGCCTTGAAGGGCCTGGTTTCCTGAGAAGAGCTTTACTAAGCCTAACTGTGCCTGATGAATGAAGTGATAAAGTCTGAGGACTTTACCACCAAGTGCCTGGCCTTTATATACTGCTCTAAGGTATGCATGGACCATGTAGCTAAGTGCCTACCCTATAGTACTGTGATCTAGTAACCAATAGCAGTAATCAAGCACTTGTGTAGTAAAGCAGGAATAAGCATGGAGTGGATATGAAGAGTGAGGCAAGGGCCTCTCGTAAGATGTGGCAGAATGGAAGAGAAGGAGTTGTGGTCACAATGAGGACGGGGATCTCAATCCACAGATGAGATCACCTTGTAGATCCATCAGATTCACAGAGATGGTCAGATCTGAGATCGGGGAGATCCAGGGAAGATCCAGGGGAGATCCATAGATGGATTATGTGACCACTAACCTTAGAGAATACTCGTAAAGGAATACTAAGTCCTAGCTTAGGGTTTAGCCTGATAAGGGATGGGATTCCCACGATCACGTGAGAGTGAAAGTGGTCATTGCATTGGTTTGCAACATAAGCTATATGTTATCTAGTTTCCTTTACCTCTGTCTCTGTCTATCTAATGATACTTACAACTTTGTATACATTAACTCCATGCCCTTCTGATATAACTCCATAGTTATTTTAACCTCACTTTTTATTTCTGTTCCTTGTTTTCCCTTGTCTTTTCCTGCCAAATTTTAGTTTCAGTTTGACATACCTTGATATTGTCATCTCTGATATCTCCATTCATATCTAAAATGCAGTGGCATCTGCCTTCACTTCTGAGGTGACTCCTGTCTCATCTTCTTTTCTCCTTAGATAATCTACTCCTCTAAGGTATAATTACTATGTGTTACAGTTTTCTTACTCTTATTCTTGTTACTTTTAATCTGATTGTTTACCCTACTATAGTTGCTTGTTATGGTTTGTATATCATAGTTATAATAGCATTTCCAGGTGTCTTAAGTCTTTAGACTTGAGCAATTGTAAAATAGCCTTTCTTGACTTGCCAGAGTGACTTTCTTAGTCTCAGTTTTTTCTAAACCCTTTTCTCTGCATTTCTAGCCCTTTTAGAGGTTAGAGTAGTGTTTCTCCCTAGTTCTCCACCTCTGTGCTTTTGTTGTCAGCCTAAATCACAACACTATGGTTCTGTATCTTGTACCTCAGTTTGAATATCAACATAACTTTGCACTCTCTTCTCTCATTTGAAATTTCCCTCTACATGCGGCTTAGCACACTAGCGGACCTCAATGCAGCCATCACCCTCAATCGAGAAGCACTGGCACTTCGCCCACCAGGGCACCCCGACCGACCGCTCTCGCTGCGCAACCCCACGGGCAGCCTCTTCCATCGGCTCAGACAGTCAAACCAACCAGAGGTCAAGGACGAGATATTCAGCCTCTATACCAATTTAGTGCATGTGTCACAAACTGTATTTTCCGATGATCTGATTGTCGCCAGTGCATGGACTCATGCGGCTGAGGATTTTCAGCATCCTACTATACTCTTAGCATATGAAACGTCTCTTCGACTATTAGTTCATTACCTCGCTACTCTGCCATCCCTACCTCAACACCTCAATGTCTTCAAGGCACGCGCATCGTCAATGGCAGTAGATGCGTTCTCCGCCTGTCTTCGTAATAGCTCTCCCACAAGTGCAGTCGAGCTTCTAGAACAAAGCAGGGGCGTTTTTTGGAGCCAACTCGATCGTCTTCGTTCCCCACTCGACGAGGTCATTGCATCTGGCCCAGCAGGGAAGACGTTTGCAGACGAGTTTATGCGATTGACTTTGCTTATTCGAAAGGTCTTAGATTCACCAGGTATTGATCGGCATGATCGGCTGTGCGACCTGAATCTCGAATTGGAAGAAGTCGTGACCAACATTCGCAAGCTACCAGGTCTCTCGCGTTTCCTTCTCCCTCCGCCCTTTTCCGACCTCTAGCAAGCAGCCTGTGCGAGTCCTGTCATTATTGTTAATGCGAGCCAGTATAGCTGTGATGCTCTTGTTGTCTTGATTGACCAGAATCCTGTGCATATTCCAGTATCAGTCACAAAGAAGGATGTTCGAGAACTTTCATCAAAGTTCCGCACCCTCACTGTCCGTGCAAAGTCAATGAACGTGACAAGAGATCTCTGCATTGCCCTGCGGAAGCTCTGGGACGAAGTCGTTTCTCCCATAGCGGAACACCTCCAGAAGATGCATCCACTCCAGTCACGAATCTGGTGGTGCCCCACTGCCGAGTTCTCCCTTCTCCCGTTGCATGCCGCCGGACCGTTCAGGAAGGGTCAACGGGAATTGGCAGATCTGTATATCTCGTCATACACTCATCCGTGCCAGACGGCACGGTCTCCCACGTTCTGCATCTGAAGTGAAACGGTTCCTTGCTATAGGTCAAGGACCAAGAGAAAGCAAAACGTGAGCGAGCGGTATGAGGTTTTCCTTCAGAGATCAACGATGTACTATGCCATGATTCAGTTCCTGAATCTCTCCGAAGACGGACATCTATAGACGAGCGATCGATCAAGCTGAAGCTGAGCGCTTCGCTGCGATGTCAATTGGAATGTGCTACGCACCATCCGAGGGATCTTTAATGTTCTGAACGTTCAGGCTTCTGCGTGGCGTCAGCGGAGGAACAAGCATTGTTGTTCATAACTCTTGTCTCAATTACTCTAGCAATGAAAGGCACAGTCGTGAGGGTAGACATGGGCATGTGCAGGCCTATCTGAAACGATGCGATAATGCAAACCCGAATGTTTGAACTGCGCGTCAAATCCATGAGGGATAGATGGACGAGATCGTACTGCTCAGGTATTTGTCTGCTCTGTTCTGATAGCTGCCGGCATGAACCAACTATTAAAACGAAAACTAGTTCAATCTGAAGAGTTTGCACCATCCGAGTCAGCAGAGTAGGGGCCGACCAACTCGACCGGAGATTTTCATCACATGATGGGACCCAACGGCGGTGACACGCGGAAAGTCAAAATAATATGTGAGCGTTCATGAATGTCATCTGTGTGTTGAGGGACCGCAGTGGGATACTTACTTAGTGGGATGTGGACAACCACGCACATAGATGCACTCCTCCAGCATCCGTCATGCGCCATCATGTGGACGTCAATGAGCTCTGGAGAGACGGGTGGGAAGGACGAGAAAACCGAGACTGTTCGCATGCCCGGTGTCACGACAACAGACTGGAATAGCGTATATCTTGTACGAAGCTCGTCGCAAGTCGGTCAGCTACAGGTTACACCGTTGTCACGGACCGAGTTCCACATGTGGCATGAAGAAGTCGCAAACACTGATTGCTTGTCTGATTGGATCACAACAAGGTCTCCTGGTTGGGATCCGAGTAAGAATGAGCGCGCAGGTCACGAGGCACCTGTGATAATAGTCTTTGCGCATGAGTAACCGAAACACGTTCCTCCTCAACAACATTTCGACACTGACAATTGTGTGCAATCAGCCTCGAAAATGTCGATGAATACTGGTGCGTAACATCCCTGAGGAGCGATCGGACAACGCTAATAATTCAGTAAGACCAAGCGGTGATACTTGACGCTGGGCATTCTCGTCCAGTGTGGGCAGTCACCTTCCATCCTGATTGCGAGCACCTTTTGGACGGGAACGGTGATGGGATCCGACGATGGCGACTCGCAGATGGCGAAGTGGTCGGGGCACAAACGGAAATGTCCGTACTGGCCATCTCGGTGTCGAGCAACTACGAGTGGATAGTGGTCGGGACTGATCATGGGGCGAGTTTGTGGGATGGGGAAATGAGTAAAAAAGTCGTTGACGTGGAGGAAGGAAATTGGGTGCGTGCAGTCGACGTCTCCCAAAAATTGACGTCGTTTGCCACTGGGATTGGAGAAGGCGACCGAACGGCGAGCGTTTGGAGCCTTGCAAGTGGCAAGAGACTCGTCGGCCCACTGAAACACGGCAGCGATGTCACTGGACTCAAGTTCTCTCCAGATGGTGACTATCTCGCCACTGCCTGCTGGGGAGGCTGGTTTCGCATCTTCGACAGTCGCACTGGGGACGAGCTTGTCATCATCGAAGTTATCGCACCCAAGTGGAATACGACCACTCCGCTTGCATGGTCAAGTGACAGTCAGCAAATATTTGCTGCTTGCGACGACAAGAAAATTCGGTCTTTTGATGTCTCTACTGGATCCCAACGGGGTGAATCGCCGATTCTCGATGGCGACCGTGTATACTCCATCGCCTTGGCTGCGAATGGGAGATTCATTGCTACTTTTGCAGAGCCGCAATCGATTTTTTTCCTAGATGTACCAACACTGGCTCAAATCAGGCCCAGCATTGTGGGTAGTGGGAGGTTACGGTCGATTGCGATTTCGCAAGACTATAGCTATCTTGCAACCGGAGGGTATGAAGGAAAAATCACTATTCATGATCTCGGAAAGACTCTCGCTGACTCGTATGGCCCATTCCATGCAAGTACTTAGTCCAGACATGTTGGAAAGCTCCATACTGACGAAATTATGTAGGTATCTACCCCCAAGGCAGGAAAACAAGAACAGGCTCGTGATGACAATGAGACACCCGGCTCGGATCCAGTACGAGTTTGTCATCCGTCATTGGAGATGTGCTAACTTTATATCATCAGGATGAATCTGGCAGGCCTGGTCCACTTGGATCTGAAGGACGTGGTGAAAATGGCGGTGGCGATTCCCTTGAAGTATCTATTTGTTGGTTTAAATTTCGAATCAAGTACTGACGATAGCCAGATTGAGGTGTCGTCGAACGTACTCGCTTCTGGATTCAATTTTGATGAGGCAGGTGTTCAGTTCACTTTTTTCCCTCTTTCTTTTGTGCTGATACTACCCGAGCCACCATCCCCGATCTCCTCTGCTGATCGGCGGGAGAGTGGTATACTCCCCTCTGATCCGCGGTCGGCTGCCCCTCCGGCGACCTCTCCAGGCAGACGCCTAGGGGAAATTTTTGATGCAATCGAATTGTCTCAGGGTCGTTTAATACTGAAAAGGTTACTGCCTCAAAGGCGTAAGAAGGATCCCACCTCAAATAAGCCTGGTCAACACCCTGGAAAGTCCAATCAACCCGTCAATCATCATGTTCACCTCCCATCCCCAGCAAGGGTGACTGCCACAGATGAGGGTCCTTCGAGGATGGCTGCAGGTCGACGCAAGCCAGTGAGTGCTCTTCCATGATAGGTGATTGGATGCGATGTATCTAACACATCATTCTTAGCGAACGACCACAGGATTGCCTAGCTGGCGAAAGGTTTATTATCTCCCGTATCTATAGGCTGTAACTTATCCCAAGTTATAGCGCAAGCCGTATGTCCAGCCTACTGAACCCGGTAATCCCAGCGACAACGTCTCTCATGGCGGACAAGATTCTAGAGATCCAATTCAGGCAGGTCTAATGTCTTCATCTGACCGTCGTGTCCCATACAATGACAATTCATTTCTTGTCAGGTACAACGAATGAACGATCCATCTCCACCCTCAGTTGGGAGGGTCCATCTAACGGTGCGTGTTGCCTTGTCACTCACCTCGTAAGACTCAAAGTGGATCAGCATGAAGAAGAGACAGGATATTCTATCCTTGCAGTTGCACTCCGGTTTCCTACGTGGTTGTTGTGTTTACGCCCGGGTGTACATGATGAGACACATTGACCTCGGTGATTTCGCGCAGTACTTGTAGATACTGCAGGTGTGTTCATATCTTCGGGTCCGTGTTACCCGGTAGGGTTAGTGCAAATTCTAATAAGACCATTCATGATTAGTCTCACTGGGATATTCACCTGAAGCGCAGTGACCTTGTCTGGATACTGTTGGAAGACAAGAGTGAGCAGATGACACAACTAATGCACTATCGCAACAAGGTCACCTGGATGGGATCCGAGTAAGAATGAGCGCCAAGGTCACGAGGCACCCGTGATAACAGCCTTGCGCATGAGTAACCGAACCCTATTCTTCCTCGACATTTTAACATCGACGATTGTGTGCAATCAGCCTCGAGAACGTCAATGAATACTGGTACGTAATATCTCTGAGGAGCTATCGGACAACGCTAATAATTCAGTTAGACCAAGCGGTGATACTTGACGCTGGTCGTTTTCTTCCAGTGTGGGCATATTCACCTTCCATCCTGACAGCAAGCACCTTTTGTTCAAGGGCAAAAATGGGATCCGACGATGGCGACTCGCAGATGGCCGAGTGACCAGACGGCAAACAGGAATGTTTGTACTGGCCATCTCCGCGTCGAGGGACCGCAAGTGGATAATGGTCGGAACCTGACCTGGGGCAAGTGTATGGAACGGGGAAATGGACAAAAAAGTTGTTGATGTGGCGAGAGGAAATTGGGTGTGTGCAGTCGACGTCTCCCCAAAATTGGCGTCGTTTGCCACTGGGATTGGAGAGGGAAATCGAACAGTGAGCATTTGGAGCCTTGCAAGTGGCAAGAGACTCGTCGGCCCACTGAAACACGGCAGCGATGTCACTGGACTCAAGTTCTCTCCAGATGGTGACTATCTCGCCACTGCCTGCTGGGGAGGCTGGTTTCGCATCTTCGACAGTCGCACTGGGGACGAGCTTGTCATCATCGAAGTTATCGCACCCAAGTGGAATACGACCACTCCGCTTGCATGGTCAAGTGACAGTCAGCAAATATTTGCTGCTTGCGACGACAAGAAAATTCGGTCTTTTGATGTCTCTACTGGATCCCAACGGGGTGAATCGCCGATTCTCGATGGCGACCGTGTATACTCCATCGCCTTGGCTGCGAATGGGAGATTCATTGCTACTTTTGCAGAGCCGCAATCGATTTTTTTCCTAGATGTACCAACACTGGCTCAAATCAGGCCCAGCATTGTGGGTAGTGGGAGGTTACGGTCGATTGCGATTTCGCAAGACTATAGCTATCTTGCAACCGGAGGGTATGAAGGAAAAATCACTATTCATGATCTCGGAAAGACTCTCGCTGACTCGTATGGCCCATTCCATGCAAGTACTTAGTCCAGACATGTTGGAAAGCTCCATACTGACGAAATTATGTAGGTATCTACCCCCAAGGCAGGAAAACAAGAACAGGCTCGTGATGACAATGAGACACCCGGCTCTAATCCAGTACGAGTTTGTCATCCGTCATCAGAGCTGTGCCAACGCCAACTCCATATTATTAGGATGAACTATCCGGCAAGCTTGGTCGACTTGAATCTGAGGGGCATTGTAAAGGTGGCGATGGAGATCTCCTCAAGGTATCTATTTGTTTGTTTTAACCTCGAATCAAGTACTGACGATAGCGTAGGTTGAGGTGACATCGAGGACGCCTGCTCTCGAATTTAACTTTGAAGACGTGGGTGTTCACTCCATTTTCCCAATTGCTTCTGTACTGACGTTACTCGAGCCACCATCCCCCATCTCCTCTGTTGATCGCAGGAAGGACGGAACACCCCCTCCGGATCCGTCCCATGCTTGATCCCAGTCACCTCGGGGCCGTTCGAGGTTGAAAAAGTTGCTGCAGAGAAGGAGGGAGAAGGATCCCACTTCATATAAGCCCATTCAACATCCTGGAGAGCCCCGCCAGCCTGTCGATTGTCGATCCCGTTCTCCTTCCCTAGCAAGCGTGGTTGCCATAAACGAGGAACCACCAAGAATGGCCGCGGGTCGACGCAAGTCAGTGCGTGCTCTTCTGCGATGCGATGCATCTAACGTACCATCCTAGCGAACGACCACAGGACTGCCTATCTGGCGAAAGGTTCGCTATTCCTCAGATTTGCCTTCTATGACTCATCGCCCGCTATAGCGTAAACCAACTACCCGGTCTGGCAGTTCCAACAAATTTACGTCTCGTCCCAGATAGGGCTCTGTAGGCCCGGCGCAGGCAGGCCCATTACGTCCTTGTCTGATTTTTATGTACCATACTATAACAACTTGTTTCTTGTCAGGCGCAAGCGAACCATCTGTCTCGACCGTCAATCAGGGGGACTCGTCTACTTGTGCGCGTTATCTTCTTGTCACTCGTATCGTTGGACTCAACGTGGATCAGCACGAAGAGCAAACAGGGTATTCCACTCTCGCACTTGCCATTAGGTTTCCACGTGGTTGTTGTGCAGTCGTCGCCCCGGCGCACATGATGAGACCGTTGACCGGGATGAATCGACGCAGCACCTGCAGATTCGTATTTTCACGTCTTCGATAACGATCCATATATTGACTCGTTAGACTCGATGTGCACCTCGAATGAGGCTCGGTAGCCAACGAAGTCACAGGTGAGTCAGAGGCAAACACAGATTATACCGGTCTGACATGTCACTTCCACAGGGGGACGATTGAACGCATGAAGTGTATTACTGACAAAGGGACTACCGACCTCCATCTCACACGGGCACACGACAGCAGAACAATTACTGTGCTTGCTGGTGACTTGAAACCAAGAGGAGGATTTTCGTTGGGTTCCGGTCAGTGATGGGGACGATGTGAGCAGTGAACGACGGTGAGACGAATAGGATCATGTCGGTGTTTCACGACAACATGAAGGACGGGTGGGTCGGCTAGATCATACCCGTGAAGCATTCGCGTTGAACCACACGATGAAAAAAAAAAAAAAAAAAAAAAAAGGTTGATGTGCCACTTGATCAGCGTACACCGTAACCTACCCGTGGATGGTGTTGTTTGGATAAGAGATACTAGTCCAAGACGATGTCACAGCCGCCCTCGCATGCGAGACGATCATGTGTCACTTGGAATCGTACAACCACCCTTGATGCAAACCTTCCATCCGCTGGGATCACCTGTTTCCAAGTCTGACGGAGTGCACCGACATGGGAACAAGGTCTTGGGACATTTCCTGCCCTCGAGCGGAGTTTTCGGTCGGTTGCTGGATTGAACGAGACTCCTGGGACACAGCTGAAACCACCGCCTTGAACAGCGCCGTCTGTCAGCCGTGACAATTGTCAAGATGAACTGAATCCACATTGCCAGCAGGATAACCGATATGACCCAAATGACCCCTGAATCTGTGATCGAGGTTGAGTTTCGGTTGTGCTCGACGACAACTGAGGTTGAAGACGGGTGTGGACGGGTGGACGAATGGCCGAGTCCCAACTGGGGAACCACTCACGGGGGACCGATGCTGGTCTCTCTGGTCAATCCCGTCGACTGTCAATCAACGTAGAGCTTGGAGATTGGTAGAGGAAGCGGAGGACGGCGAGGAACATGGACACACATCGGTGCATCTACTTCGGTGTGGGGAGCGGCTGTTGACAATCCAGTAGCCACAGAGAGGTGAGTGTCGACGCAGGAGGCCCCAGTGCGCTTGACAGCGATTGTGGTTATGGGACTTGAAACCGTCGTCATGGTGAAGTTGACAAAGATTTGGGTCAGGAAACCGAAGACAGTGATCAGAGGTCGCCTGCACACATCTACTGCCAATAAGCTCGTCCTTAATGGAGTTGTTCTGAAGGTCTGACGAAAGCGCAAAGGCTCACCTAGGCAGTGGTTCACACTCCGCACTCGCAACACCCTCTGACTTTGATACCACCCGCTCATTCATGAGCCTCGTCGGGGAGCGTCGAGGCTGATATCGGCTCAGAGGTAGCGTCCAATGCCCCCTACAGTGGGAGACTGGATTTGGGGAGCATGGACCAAACTGGTGGCCGCATTAATTAAGTTTACGCGCCATACGGCACCGAGAGTGCGGCGCCATCGCATCCAGAGAACGTACGCCGTTTGCGGGGCTGATCGCTCGAGTCTCGGACCAGCACGCAGAGGAGGACGGGCAAGTCCAACAGCACGAAGCTGTCGAGGCCGGCTGTCCGGGTGTCCGAGGTCTGGCGACAGCGGGTGCAGTCACTGGACGTCGTGGTCGTCCGGCAGATGAGAATCAAACAAACCACACACGAGCCCTGTTGAACTGCCCGACCTGCACTCAGTGCCCGTAGCTGCTTTCTTCTTTCTCGTTCCTCAGATACCTTTTCTTGTCTCCAGTAGCTGTCTTTTACTGTGTATATCTTGTCAGACCTGCTTTCCCCCCTTGTTGAATAGGCTCCCGCTTGGCGCCGAGGGCTGTACACCGCCATGCGATCCCCACCTCCTCCACCGCCTGTAGATCACCCGGACAACCACGGTCATGCTCCGAACGCGCCGTCCCAGCCTCACGACCTGGGCCATCTTCCCTCTCCCTCTCTGTCGTCCACCCTGACGCGTACGGTTGCCATCATCAAGACCCATGCGCTGGAACGGCGCCTCGAAATCGAGCCCCGCATCCTCGAGGCCAACTTCGAGGTGAGTGGTCCACCTCCGCGTTCGTCAGCCTCTTCTTGCGTGGTCATTATACTTTTAAACGCATTTCCGTGCTGACGGAGCGCCCATGTGCCCCGCGTGTGGTCGGCGGATCCACCACAGTAACCGACCTGGACACTCATTAATGTCCATCCACAGATAGTCAAGGAACGGCAGATGGAATTTGATACTGAGACGGACCCGGAGACGTTCTATGAGTTGTTTGGCGACGACGCCCGGTTCCTCAGCGAGTGAGTTCCCGTGCTGGGTGCTCCATCCCGCGGCTTTTACTCTCGACGTCCGTCCATTACTTAAATGCCCCCTCAGCGGTCCCGTCTGGGTATATGTCCTCGCGCGTCGACGTGCCGTCCCCGTCCTCTTGTCTCTCCTTCCCTCCTTCCGTTCCTCCGTCATCGCAGCCAAGAGCGAGGTTCAAGCCGAAATGCTGATCTCAGCCCTCTTTGTTTCTAGCCCCCCGTTTCCCGTCTCTGACCTCCCACATGTCCCGGGCGACGGTGAATTCGACGGTCGGTCAATTCGTTCTGTCAATTCTGCAGTGCTCGAGGCACTTCAGCTTGGTCTTGACGCGCCTGTTGGGTCCCCGCACACCTTCTCCCCCTCACCTGGTTCCTCGGATGCGCGTGGGCCTGGATTTTCCAGTACCCCACCTAGTCTCACCGGGTCTAACCCCTCGTCTGGGAAACCTCAGTTCCACGCACGTCCACTCCCCAAGACCCATCTAGCCCCCGATATCGCGCCGCGTCTCACTAAAACCGCGCTCCTCCGACAAGGTCTTTCCGCGGACGGCACTCCCCGAGCTGAGGTCAAGACGCGCATGTCGTTAGCGAGCACCGGACGTATTCCCTTGCTCCGCAAGGACAAGGAAAATGAGGCAGCAGAGAGAGAGAAGGAAAAGGAACGGGCGAAGAAGATATTCGCTGGCGTTCCAGGCCATAAACGCGCAGATACGATCGGTGTAGCGTCGACAGCACCGCCGACGATTGCTCCAAGGTTGACAAAGGCAGCCGCGTTACGCATGAAGCTCGACCAGCCTGCTACCCCCCCAGGAAAGAAGCGCGCATCTCTTCCTGGGACGCTGCACAAGAGCGTTGGACGAGGAGGAGGCGCGAATAGTGGTGTTATGCCTAGCAAACTGACCTTGCCACACAAGGTTTCGGCGACGGGCACAATCGAAGCCGATGACGAAGAAACGGAAACAGAAACAGCGAGAAAGAAGAATACGTTCGAGGGTGTACCTGGACACAAACGCCGTGAGAGCTTTTCGGTTGCGAGCACCAAGGCCCCGACTATCACTCCTCGCCTCAACAGAAGTACTGCCTTGAGGAAGGAAGGTGGTCCTCCACCGAGCAGTTTCATGTGTAAGTGATATCGTTGCGGCCTTGCCCAGATACCAAGATACTTCATAGTTCGTTTGCCTACGGAACCCAAGTCCCCTGGCTCGGGGGGACACTCCCGTAGTTCCTCTGTCATGAGTTCACATCACGAGAACGGCGATTCGTCGTGGACACGTTCTAGGTCTGCGGTACCTCCCCATTCAGCCTCCCGTACTTCCGACTTTGGAATTCGTGCTCCTCAGAAGACTACTGGCTACTTGTCTCAGACTTCGAGCAGTGGTACCGGCACTAGCCCCTTCAGCACGCCAAGCACGGCGCCCAATGACAGTGACGAGGCACCGAACGGTGTTCTGCCCCCGACGAGGAAGTTGCGTCGTCCTAGCAGCTTGCAAGTTCCCACGATTACACCTCGAGTGAACAAGAGCGCGTTACTACGCGCGCAGAAGCAAGCGGCGGACGCTGCGAAGCCGAAGAGTCCCTGGGCAAACGCATCGGCGCGTTGACCGACCCTGAGCGACACAAACAAGAACGTACTATACCTTTTTTTCCCTTCTTATCTATGCGTTGTCTGCTGAAAGGTCGGACCATTGGTCTGTCATGGATCCCTCAAGATGCAGTCCCGGTCCTGTAAACATTTCTATACCTTGTGCGATTTCTGGGTGGCAAGGAAGGTATCTTTCGGATGAATACATCTATATGGCTGTCTTCTTTGGTTTTTCTTTTCTTTTTCTTTTTTTTGCTGCCTTCGTCCCGTGGATTTTTGCCGCAGAGGAGGTGCGGGACCCTTGCTGGGCTGGGTCTCTTCCATAGCTTTAAAATGTTCGTACGACTTTACACTGCTCTGTATGACATGCGTTTTTGATCACGTGCAGCGCTGCGCCAGTTTCGCTGGCGCCACCCTCTGCTGCTGAACGTTCACTGGACCCTGTCTGCTCGTCATTCGGCGTGATGTTCTCGAGCACTACTTGTTCATCTTTCCGTCGTGTTCCTCCCCTCGTACGTTCTCTCACCACTGACTCGGTCCCTCACACACCGAATGTCCCACCACCACCACCCATCGCAGACGGTCCCAAGCCTCGTCTTCCCCGTCTCTATCCCCGTCCCCGCCCCGTTTCTAGAACGCAGCGCCATGCTCTGCCGGTTCTTCCGCCCGCATTTGGACGGAACCAGCTACTTCCTGTCCCGAACTCGACCCGAGCACTGCTAGAAGACATCGTGGGCTCCTTCGAAGCCCCCATTCGCTATGCATTCGCATATGGCTCGCGTGTCTTTGAGCAAGCCGGATATGACAGTCCCCGGGACGGAAAATCGAGGAGGACGGACGGACGGATGCTAGATTTCGTATTTGCGGTGACACATCCGGATCACTGGCACTCGATCAATATGCATCAGTACCCTGGTCACTATCCACTACACGCACGTGCGTTTGGGTCGAGTTTCGTGTCGGGCATGCAGGCGTTTGGGCCGGGACTGTGGTTCAATACATATGTGCCCATGCGCGGGGTGGTGAGTGGGCGCGTGCCCATTTGGTTCCGTCTGACGAACGTACCACGCTAGATGATCAAGTATGGCGTGACGACGGTCGATACGCTGTGCGCTGACCTACTGAACTGGCGAACGCTTTATCTTGCTGGGCGGATGCACAAACCCATTCGGATCATCAGAGACGACGCACGTGTTCGGTTGACGCAGCAGGTCAACTTGACCTCTGCACTTCGCACTGCCCTCTTGACGCTCCCCGCTCAGTTCACGCAACGTGATCTGTTCACTGCGATTGCCAGTATCAGCTACTCGGGAGACCCCCGGATGATACTCCCCACTGAGAACCGGAACAAGGTAGCGAACATGATCGAGAGACAGGAGGCGCAGTTTCATGAGCTCTATTGGCAACTTGCGCAGGGGCTTCCTGGGGTGCGTTGGCGTGTGGACTCGCAAATGATTGAACAGGATACGAGCGCGCATGCACGTGCTGCGCATTTGAGAAAGTTGCCCGAGGGGTTGTTAACCCGAGTGCACTCACGTGCCCAAGGGCGCGGGCCTCCAAGAGAGGCTGATGAATCCGCGTATTGGCTGCGTGTCGCCAGCGACACGGCGTTGCCGTCGATATTGCATTCAGGTATGTTTTATAGTGTAATGTCATTCTGCCGCGTGTTGACGAGGTGGGGATACCGCGGCATAGAAATGAGCGACATCGTGCGATACCCGGCTACTGTACAGTCGCTCAAGGGTATTGTGAGCACAGGATTGATGAAGAGTGCACGCTATACCGCGGCCAAGGTTCGGAAGTACTGGAATGGACCGACGACGAGCGCGTCAGGGGAATCTTCATGACCTCTGCATACCTCCCGCTCGGTCCCCCCGTGCCTCAGTAGACCTACCCTTTTTATCACGACGCTCCCACTCCTTGGATCAAACACACTTTTTTGCTTCTCGCCCACGACCACCACTACCTCAACAGTACGGTACAGTATATTGGTTTTGAATGTAATCTATTCCCATTTGGTGAGGATGTCGTTGGAGGTCGTCGACAATTGAGGTGACTCTACAACGTGAGTATGGGACGTGGCTCGCGGGTTATGCTCTTATGTGGTGGACCCTTTGTCTTGTGTCCCCCTCGACGATGTGTGAGTCCACTAGACCCTGACGAATTGCATGCAAGCATGGTTCATGAAATCGACGAGGGCAGACGAAAGTGATGCATACTCGGTTTTGGGTCTTCCTTCGTATCGCCCGTTCTAGAGAGCTGGTACTCTACACTTGCTTCTGTCGTCCTTGTGTCGTATCCTACTCTTCCCAAATAGGCCATTTGAAGCTCCGATACACACCCAACGCGTCCACGCACACGCATATCACCTACAAACCAGGACATCGACCATGTCTACCGCCCTGACAGACGCCCAAACCCTCCTCGCTTTCAAAGCCGGACGGTCCTTCAGACGCACCGGAACCAACTTTGTCGACGCGGACCCTACCAAAGGCGCAGTCGTGCTCTCAAACAGCGACGAGGGTCTCTTACGCTTCGTGTGGAAGGAACGCGCGACGGGGAACACCAGAGAAGACTTGATCCTCTTCCCTGGCGATGCGAGCTTTGACAAGGTGACACAGGCCTCAGGCGGGAGAACATATGTCCTCCGGTTCGAGAGTTCGGACCAGAAGTATTTTGTGAGTTCGTTCTCCCTGGGTCCCCCTCTGCCCAACCTGATACCGTATCTGACGGGGGTCTAGTTCTGGATGCAGGTGATGCCTACTTTCAGCGATGCGCATGTGATGATGGACGCGACGAGCGATCTGACGGGCGTTTCAGGATGCATCGTCTCGTCGGGATGACGAGTTCGTACACAATCTCAACAGATTGCTCGCAGATCCAAGTATCATTCCCATCTGGGACTCAAGGACGGGCGAACCTCAGGCGTCCACGTCGACGCCGGGTACATCTACATCGCAGACACCCGCAGCGACGTATGTCGCACTCTCTGTCTGTTCACCCACTCTCGCGGTCTCACCTCCCTGTAGATCTACAAGTACCCCACCTGCCTCACTCTATCCAAGGACAACACCCGAGCAGCTTGCGCATCTGCGTGCCCTCGTTACCTCCGCGGGAGCCAGTGGGGGCCCGAATCCAGGTCCGTTGCGTCACCTGTTTACCCTTCTCTCCTTGACCCACCCCGCCCAGATGACGAGGTCTCCCTGACAGATATCCTCACACCCTCCAATCTCCTCCCGCTTTTCACGTCCTATCCCGCAATCCTACCCACCCTTTTCCCTCACCTCCCTCCAGACCTGCTACCTTCTGGCGACGCACCGTTGACGCCTCAGCAAACGACCCAACTCACTGAAAATCTCCAGCGCACGATAAACTCGCCTCCGTTTCGCGCGGCGGTCGCTCAATTCGACAGAGCTCTCAGGACAGGCGCGTTGGGGGGGTTCGTCAGGAGTCTTGGTCTACCAGAGAGCGCAGGCACGGGGATTGTTGCGTTTTTGAGGGCCATCGAGGAGCAAGCTAGGAGAGAAGGGCAAGAGGATAGAATGGAAGAGAACTAGATGACTATTGCGGATTTCAAGGCCTTTCTACTTGTACCCATGTGATAATTCGTTACAGTGGGAAAACAATATCTGGTAGGATGTGATGCGATCGTCGCAGGACATCTAAATGGTTACATGTGCACACAATGTCGATCCTGACACACCTCGCCAATGTCAGTGACCTCGCTCTGTCAACCAGCGGAGTACAATGTCCCTGGACATGTTGGATCAGTCACATTCATCCTCCGCGTCGCACTGAAGCTCACAGGTTATGCTGGCTCCGCATCGAACACTAATAAGTGGGGGTGAGTGGCACCCAGTCCGAGAGAAATGACACGAATTCACGTACAGAATAGCACTGAACGGAATATTTGAACAAGTGATCACCCCTGGAGGATTACAAGTACTTACCGACACAGGACGATTCTGCATTTTATCTAGCTGGCTATGCGGGAATAAGCCAATGCAGGGAGTCCAGCGCAGCCTGAAAAGCGTGCTCACAGCTCGCGGATGAGATCCTTTACAGTCGCATGGTCCGGAAGATCATTTTTGTTCCCAAGCTAGTACGGTCAAAGGGGATGTACACGACAGTTGAGGGAATTCAGCATGACAAGTGAAGTGGACGATGGGTACGTACGACGAGCAGTGGGACACCAGCGAGACTGGGCTGTGAGAGTAGCTGGTGAAGCTCAAAACGAACTGTGTGAAATTTCTCTTTCTGCCCGTTTCCCAACTCGTATCAGCCAATTACCGCTTCGGTCGTCTTCATTACACCTAGATACGCACGTCTGCAGAATCTACGACGAACCTTTGCCGACGGGTGAGCTCGGCCTGCCTTGTGTCCATACGCAGAACCAGAAAAAAACGAAAACGTACACGACTGCATCGACACCGTTGCAATACCTCTCCCACATGGAACGGAATTTTGGTTGGCCAGCAACGTCCCAAATCTTGAGCGTCACCGCGCCCTTGCGAACCTTGCGATAATTGAAGGCGACAGTGGGCACGACGTCCTCCGTCCACTGTCGCATCATCATGCACGCATGAAACTGAGTCAACTTTTCGAGGGCGGCGGAGTGACAGCGATAGACGCAACTTGTCCAGACCCTATGACGTTTACAAACGACGTCTTCCCCGACGCCTGCAAGCATTTAATAATACGCTTATATTCGCTTCTACATCCCTGTATACCCGAGGAACGCACCTGTAATCCCACCACCGAAATCTCAGCCGATTTGGAAAAGAAGATACTATGCGCGCACGGCCGTCAGTGTATAACCCATAGCGCACCTCGATCATCAAGTGTTGGATGTGCAAAATGCTCACCTGCTGAACCAAAGGAGGACGGAGGAGAAGAACGACATCATTGATGACTTTACCGTGGTCAGCCTCGCAATCAGGGATAGAGTGCAACGTGCAGGTATGTATATTTGGAAGTCAGCGCCGCGGAGTTCCAACATTGGCCAGCTCGACACGAGTACGAATTTCTTCCAATCCTCATCTCCTCTCGACTAGTTTCCCGGGTTGGTGAGGGTTCAAACCCCTGGGAGTCTGTCGGTCATCCGCGGTACGTTCGCGTGAAGTAGGTAAGTCGCCAAGCCATCAGGTCACGTCTCTGGGCTGGAATCAGGACGTGTTTACTCATAATCCCACAGACATACTTATCTGAGGATATGAATAGCATTCTGACAATGTGTGATACAGCCAAGAATCAACGGTAGACACGGTCATACACCTCTCTAGGTCGTGCTTGGACCGATGCAGGTACGATGGCATCAACTCGCATGCTCCGTACGTTGGGCTCTTCTTACAAAGAACTCGACGGGACGTTTACCGTTATTATTACTTAGGCCTAGTCGCTCAACTTTATTCCGTCTTCGTTACTTGGTGCTTCGGCTGTGTGTCTGGTTACCACACTCATCGCCGTGCTAGCCTTTACTACAAACTTGACCGAGCTAAAATCTCGATTCTTTGACTTGACCTGAAACAGGATAAAACTCCGAGCGTCGTCACCTCGAGGGCTCCTTTGGCCGCCATGGGTCAGCATATGGTGTAATGACGTTATACAACCCTATTCACGATCCTGGTGGGCAGCGGCGTCGGTTGAAACATTTGCACTCTGACAGCCACAGCCAAAGAAGGTATCTCTCCCGCTTGTCGTGCATGTTTGGAAGAATACTATGGACGATGATCCGAAAGACTCGGCATACTTGCATCTCTTCTTCGAGGTCGGTAGTTTCAACGTTCTTGACTACACGTGTCAAGACGTTCATAAGCAGGCTGATCAGTGCGTTTTTTTCTACAGTCCTCGCTGCACTAAGGCATGGTGCGACGGTTTCTTGTGCGCCCAGGTCTGTTCAGGAAGAGCGCTCCTGCTGGCTCCAATGTGCCGGGTGGGGGAGAATTCATGCTCCCCAAGATGGCTTCCTTGGTCGTCATAATTACCTATAACATGTTGTTGCAGGTACGCATTCATGCCGTCTTGGTACATGGCTCAGCGGAATGACACTTTCCCGACGAAAGCTTTCCTACTTCATCCTTATTTCCTCTTCAAGCAAATATGCGGAGTACTTGGGCGGAAGTGCAACCTTCTCTGGTATTGTTATCGGAATACCATCCCTGTTCAGTGGGATTGTGCTCATTCCAATGACAAGATATGACAAAGGTGGTCAACATCCCCCTCTGTAACTGAAATTCTGGACTAACGTTGAGTTGATCCACGTATAGGGCGCTACGCCACGGCATTGTGCATAGGGTGCATTGCGGGTATTCTGGGGAATGTCGCATATGCAATCGCATATCGAACCGATTTCCTGTACCTGATCCTCATCGGCCGATGCCTGGCTGGTATCTCATATACGGGTCTCATGTACTGCAAACGATACTGCACCGACCCCTTGATTGTCGGAATTCGTCGTCGGACGACACTTTGCAGCTGGCTGGTGATTGGACAGGCTCTAGGAATGACCGCCGGCCCGTTCCTCGGGGGCTTGTTGTACAAGGTCGGACTTCGAAGCACGATCTTCAATGGATATACTAGTCCTGCCTGGATCATGGCCTTTTGCTTCATGGTCTTCTGGTTGGTTATAGCCAGATATTTCGAAGACACTCCTTCGATGGAAATGAGCTTCGAGCTCAACGAGACAGCGGCTCTTACTCCTTCCGTCGAAGAAGGGAAGCAAATCGATGGTTCCACACTGCCTGCGTCTTCTGCTCAGAGCACGCGCTCACTGCCATCCCTGGAGGAATCGATTACCGTCCACTTGACTCGTATCACACGGTCGCAGTGGGGCGCTGTTGTATGCATGTGTTGGTTTTCCATGCTATGCTTCTTCATCCTCGGGTCCTGGGAGGCCAACCTGCCCGTCTTCGGTGCTGCGACTTCTACCCTCAACTGGTCCCCTTTTGCAGCGGGTAACTTCATAGCACTAGGTGGAATCACATCGTTCCCGTTCTTCCTCGCGAGTATGCTGTTCACACGTCACATTCAAGACCGACACCTACTCGCTTTCGGGTCCGGTCTGGGCCTCTGCGGGCTTCTGATCTTTATCTCGCTTCTCGCCTCTAACAAAGTCGTATATGGAACGCTGTTTGCGTGCTGGTGGCCTATTGCCCTCGGGTTCAATCTTGCCACGACCGTGACGCTCAGCCTACTCAGCAAGCAGCTCCCGTCGGACTGGAACAGGCGGGCTTCCATGGCGATCCAGTACTCGAATTACCTTGGACGAATCGTTGGAGCCATCTGGGGCGGATCGGGCGTCGCTGTTGGAATGAAAAACTACGTGGGGCTCGAGATAGGGATGGTTGGGATTGGGGGGGTTCTGTTCACGACGCTCTGGAAGAATCTGAAAGCAAAAACTGGCTAGGTGTGTCGTTTGTTTCATGTAACCATTACAAAAGGTCCCGGTGATCCTGGGCCTGAGTGTTCGGGGTGGGTGTCCCTGTCGTCTATGTATGGTTGAATAGCACGATCACGGTATAACGCGTTTTCTGTGTTACGATAACACTGCACCGCACAGCGTGCTGTCTTTCACCACGAGCCATCCGGTCAGGGGAAGTTCCTGACTGAACGGGGTGAGACACAGATCTTTTCGGAAACGTCCTCTATATGAGATAGGCAACTAATGGAGCGACCAATCGGGCGGCGAGACTCGGTCGTGCACTGGAGCTTTACACGCAAGAGGGTCGCTAGAAAAGGGAGGGACAGCGTAGCAAGGAGGTCCGGAGGAGTCTTCAGGCGACAACCAGTCCCGAGTACGAGGGACATGAAAAGGAGGTCTAGGGTAGCAAATGCATAGCACCAACGGTCGAACGCGACACCGCACCATGTGCACGACCGCCGAATAGACACGATCTCGACGGTCGCAGAGCTGCGCACGCGTTTCTGGGGTACAACTCCATGCGTCTCTTTGACGTATGATGGTCAGCTCATATCACACTTGTTGTCATGAAGACGATGGCGCTTGAAGTCTGCGAATTAGACGTTCGCTTGCGGCAGTAAGGAACATAACAGGGGCCAATTAACCATATATAGAACATCGTTTCGACTCCTCCCACGTGCTCCAAAAAAAGAGGAAGGAGTGGTAAGACCGACCGGTTTGTGGGAACAACATGGAGGTCGTACAGCGCAAGGACGTCTACCTGGTCATCGGTGGGAGCGGTTTCGTCGGCAGACACATCGTCGAGCAGCTCGTCGCTCGTGGCGACCTCGTCTCCGTCCTTGACGTCGTCCAGAGACACCACGACGTCCCATTTTATTCGGGCGACATCACCAGCGAACAGAGCATCCTCGATGCCATTTGCAAGGCAAGTTTTTTTTGGTGCTGTCTCCCTCGTTCCTTTCTTCTTCTTTATTTTGATGAGAACATGAATGACGAGGATGCACTCCACGCAGTCGGGCACGACGTGCATTATGCACACCGCTTCGCCCCACCCTGGTGCCAAAGACCCCTCTATCTACTATAAAGTCAACGTCGACGGCACCCAGGCAGTGATCAATGCGGCTGTCGCTGCTCGCGTCCGAAAATTGGTTTATACGAGTTCGGCGGGTGTCGTGTTCGACGGGGAAGACGTCGTCAACCTCGATGAACGCGCGCCCTACCCAGAAAAACCGTTCGATGCTTACAATGATTCCAAGGCCAAAGGCGAAGCGCTTGTCCTCGAAGCCAATGGTAAGGGTGGCCTTCTGACCGTCGCACTGCGACCTGCCGGCATTTTCGGGCGAGTATTTGTGTTGCGCTTTCCTCATCACCCATGGTCACTCATATCGAAAACGCTTTACGCGATTCCAGTCCTGGAGATCGTCAGGTGATGCCGGGTCTCTATCAAGTCTACCAACGCGGCCAGACACACTTCCAGGTCGGGTCTAACAATAACCTCTTTGACTATACCTACGTCGGGAACCTCGCCCAAGCGCACCTCCTCGCAGCCGACAAGCTTGTCGATCCGGTTCAGTCAGACAGTGCTTCGAGCGACTCTACCTCTTCAGACACCACGCTCGTCCACTCGAGCTTTCGTTCGTCCCTCCACAAAGCACTGCCACCCTTGTCCGGCACGACCGGCTTCCGACGGGTCCCTACCTGCAAAGCACGTCCCTTGGGTCCTTACATCACTCTCCCCTCCAACGCCGCCGCCATTGAAGCCGCCTTTAATGCACCCCGAGACCCTTTGAAACCGACGCATGCCATCGTCCGGAACCGCTTCGACCAGTTCTCAGCGAATGCTCTGGACGTCGCTCCAAGCAACCCCCTTCAGGTCGCTGGTCAAGTCTTTTTCATTACGAATGGGGAGCCGGTCTACTTTTGGGACTTTATACGCTTCATCTGGTTGGCACTCGACCCACCGACGGAGGAGGGGCGGAAGAGAGCGGCAAGGACGCCATGGGTCATTCCGAGGTCGTTTGGGATGGTGTTGGGGTATTTGGCAGAGACGTGGGCATCGTTGATCGGGAAAGATGCGGCGTTCACGCGGTTCCGGGTGGCATATAGTTGTGCGACGCGATATCATAACATTGAAAAAGCACGCCGGGTGCTTGGGTACGAGCCGGAGGTGGGCCTCGAGGAGGGTATACGACGAATGGTCGAGGTACGTTCCGTATGCGTGTGTCTCGGCTGTTCACGCTGATGATTGTATAGTGGTTCAAGGCGGAGAATGGTCTGCCATAGATGGGGAGGGGGAAGAATGTGCATTCTTTTTAGGAGATGTTGCAACCGGAGCTCTTTGAGACCACAGAAGACATATGTCCACACGTTTTATTACATCTATGCACATGCTCGTCTCGTACATCGACCGTTTGTAGTAGCTCCTCCGAGCACGAGAGTTGGCAGGAACATGACACCACTGTTTCCCTGAGTGCGTGGTGGGCTGTCCTGTCGTCATCATCCCCCTGCGGCGTCTGCCTCGTTTCCAGAAAGCGTATTCCCAAGGGTCAACTCCCCTACTCGTACTTGTGACGACATACAGTACCGCCTTTTTTTTTTTTTTTCTTCTGCTCCCGATGGACATGCGCCACCCCCTTTTTGCCTATTTCCTCTTTATTTATTAATCATTGTATGCCTCTCCCCGGCCCCCCTCCAGAGAAAAAAAACCACGCAACTGCAGGGCCCGACCGCACCTCGCCCGATCCATGTTTTTGCGCAGGGACCGTCCCTACCCGTCTGCATGTCCGGCGCGTGGGTTCGTCGATGGGGGCGTGGGTGCCCAGCCGGAGGGACACGATCAGACGTGCGACGCCGAGCGCTCCCCATGCGGACGGGTCGGTGTTCAGCTGTCGGTGGCGAACCTGCCGAGGCGCGCGCACGCGCCCATACGTACACTCACCCACACGGCTCCGACAACCCCTCCTTGTTCGTCTCCTGGTCCGGCTGTGCGTGGGACGCGCATCCCGTCACAACAGGGCGTCAGCCGTTCCACGTCCGCTATATCCGGCAAGAAAACGAGCGGGACTGACCTGCGACTGCGTCGACGCCGTAGACACCTGTGTGTACTCGTTCTGAACGACGGTGAGAATAGGCGGGCGTCAGCAACACGCGAGTGAAAGCGTAGGGGGAGGGAAGACGGACCCCTTGTCCGTCCTGGCGTGTCTTCCTTGACTCAACCCCCGACCTCTCACCCTCGGTATCGTTTGGTCGGGTGGTCAAGTTGACGGATTGGGTCATCTATCGCGTGACGCACACATTGGTCAACATGCATGAAGTATATACGGACTGAGCGAACGTACGCCTTTGGTACCGGTGACGTTGATCCGCATTGAGTTGGACAATTCTGCATGAGTGGGAGCTTTGCGATCGGTGAGGGAGTCCTCTTCGTTGAGACCCCGACCGTGCTTCGCTTCGCGCGAGTTGAGACTACATCCGCCCACGTCAGCTTTCGGAGCAAAAGAATACCAAAAACGTACTGCCCAAGTAAGGTATTGATATAGACTGGGGAAATCGTCAGCGTGTGTCTTATGGCGATAAAGTTACCTACACTTGCTTGCAACCATTTGGATGGGTATCCAAAATGGTCGTGAAGGGGCCGCTATGAACTGGGAAGCTCTCAGTATCACCCCAAGATAGCAAGACGGGTACTTACGACACAAAGGTACGCCACTTGGACGGTCCTTGTTGAATAGCAGTCTCCCTGTGAGTGTCTTTTGTGCCAAGGTCACAAGGATACGCACGTGAATGCCAGCCCACGACCAACGAACATTGTGACAACAGTCTGCAGGAACCCCTTGGGTCTACAAGACAAACCGAGTTAGATGGCCTGTCCAACTGAAAAAGCAGGATTATCAGCGTATAGAAGACTCACGCCACCAACTCTGGATACCGCGCTTGTCGCAGCGAATGACACATGGTCGTAAACACCATCGTGTCCGTTATCACTCCTGCGACTAGACTTATTGCAGCAATCATCTGCAGTAGTAGCGTAAATAGGGGGATCAATTGTTCTGGGTCATCAAAGTGGCAGCCTGAGAAAGCACACACACACCTCCATCTTCAGAGAACCGAATTCCGAGAGTCTGCGTTGTACAAGCCTAACATCACCTTGTGTCAGTAGTGTATACAAGGCGAGATGATGCCTGATCACCGACATTTGCACTGTAGAAGCTATGTCGAAGGGAGCAGGCCGTGCAACGATTAGATCAGCACAGGCTGGGGGCCGTGGGTGTCATTTCAGGAACGTACTCAACCCAAACACTTTTGGTGTCCTCTCACGTCAAGCGAGATTAAATGCAACAAACCAAGATGATAACATACCTAACGCGATGAATGAAAACAATATCTTTTTGCACCAAATCAGAAGATTGATGAGCATGGGACCTACACGAGGCGTACTAATAACAATGTCACCGTCCTGGATTTTCCAGTGACTAGAGGGGACTGGTCAGCACTTGGCCCAAATGCGTGCTCGACAAGGGTGTCGAACTCGCCTTGAAACACACGGTATGCAAAGAAACTGCAATCGGACAAATCAGGTTGCGGACAGATCAGATAAACGACGAGGTCACTCACAGATGTGAAGTGAACGTGCCAAGGACCTAGACCAGTGACAGTTTCGCCAATGGGATGGTTTGAGAACTAGAATTACGCACCGACAACAAGTAGTGAACCTTTTGGGAAAAATTGCACGAAATTAAATCTCGATAGATGATAAAAATGTCCATGCTCACACAGAAAGTACTAAGGGAATACGTGAACATGCTGCATGGGAGACGGGGTGTCTACATACTTACGTAGACGCGTATAAGATGCTTAGATCAACATCAAATAGGATAATCAGATAATAGTATAGTCTGGCAAGCGTGAGACTAGGGCGATGGAGTACGAGAGGAGCATACATTTCAGAGACTGCGTGACTGGAGTGAGACAACTGTTTGGACGACGCGCGGGGGACATACCTAGGGCCGATGTTGCCGTATCCAGAATGCTAAGGCAAGTGAGAATTTTTTTAAAAAAAAGACGTGATGGTGAGCACTCTCACCAGAGCCCTGCAACCTGAAGAAATAAGGTTGAGTGAAACAGAAAGAAAGAGTTAAATCATACGAGATATCTTATCCATTGGTGGTCTTTCGGATATCGCGAGTGATATATGTATGTTTCTGCCGGTAGTGATTTTATTCAGCCGCTGGAGAAAGACATGCTGCGAAAGTGCGTACGAAAGAAGGTGAGGCCATAGAGTGTGGTCGCGGCGACAAAACCGATAAAGAGAGCACCCAAGTTCTCGATTTCTGTGGAAGAAGGGGGAGGGGAGAATGAAACAGAGCTCATTATCGTTGTTTGGGTAAGTATTAGTGGGCACAGATGACATGGTGCGAGCGAAGCAGGTGGGGTTTTATCAGACAACTAACCTTATTCAGTCTACTCTTGGTTTAGCCATATTCTGGCTCGCGACGGCGTATGTCCATATCGGGAAGTGACAACCTTTTTTAAAATCCCGCAAACAGACGGAGCCGGGAGAAAAAAGGTCCCGTGACACCCTTTGCAGTGTGGTTGACCGCGGAGTGGGCCTTGATCACTGTGGGACAGTCGGGAATGAGTGTGGCAGCACTCACCGACCAGCACTGTCCACCGTCATCCTACCATGAAATGTGCAGCATGGTCAGAGGGCCTGATTCCCGGGATTTAGGATTCAACCTGAAAATTTTTTTTACTTATCTATTAGCGTCCGATGAATTGTCGTCCCCTTCCCCTTCGCCATTCAATTCTCCAGCGCACCGCTGACCATTCATCCTGCAACCGGACATCGTGCCGGATCAAAGGGCTCGCAGAGGCGTTTTGAACGCCTGCCAGAACCTCGAGTTGGCGACGATCGCATGTGGCACAGGTAAAGGTCGGTTGAAACAACGTCAGACCAGGACATACCGTCCCAATGGGCGCACGTGCGTGAGTACTTTTATTCAGGGTACCGGCCTTCGTGTGTGGGTTCCCTCGCGTAGTTACCAACAAACTTTCCATGGCAGCTTCGGAAGGTGACGCGTTGAGAGGCCCGATCCACGTCCGCTCATCGGCCGGCTATGCCGTGGTATCCGAGCCCTGTAACATCGTCCTCGATACTAGGTATGCGATTTTCAAGTTCATGTCAGCGAATGGGCGCTGGTTCAATCGTTCTTCCAAACCCCGAGCTACACTGCGTAGGTCCTGGTAGGGCAAATAGCATGTACTGAAACAACGCCGCGGGGTGAACCTGCCAGGTTCATTGCCTTTACCAGCCTGTCCTTCCGGCACAACATTTCGACCTGGAGAAGAAAAGGGCAGATTACAACATTTGATACAGGGACCTTGGGTTTGGCTGACGGTGCACGTGTACTGCTCGGAACATTTTATTGAACGTGCCGCTACGATTGGTTCGGGCGTCCTTTGATGTGAGCCGTTGGGGAAAGTTGAGACTTGGATCACTTACCCTATCCCGGTGGCTTGCCGATGTGCCTGCCTGCATCTGAATCGTAGGGATCATAACAGTCATATAGGCAAGCCGACCGCCTGTCCTGGATCTCGTACACAACATACGTTGGTGGAAAAAAAGTTGTTGAGGGGAACGACGGCAACGCGATCGACAGACGGTTCATTTGATCAAGTCCGATGACCGACGTCCAAGCGAGTACTACCCAGTCAGTCCAACAGAATCCGCGCACTTGCCATTTGACACCTGTTTCCCATATCCATATCTCACTTCCCGAGTTCGCGGTAGGTGTCAGTAGAATGCAGATGGCATATCTTGGGACACGCACCCCTCGGATCGAACCAGGGTTGTTTATGGAATCTCCGGAGGTGAGATAAGTAGGGAAGTCGAGTCCTGAAAAGTCAACGTCATGTTACGATACTCACACCACCTTGGTACCTTGTGCGGGTCGTTCCATGCAGTTTTCTTTGCCATGGGTGGCATGTCGAAACACAAAGTTTCTCCCCATGGACAACTGACGAGGCATGCAGCTCGCTGGGTGTACGCACCTGAAGGCACCCCGTATTGAGTAGGTCGACAGCAATGTGGGAGCTCTCAAGCGACTGGTCCTAAAGGTGCCGTTAGAGTGTATTTCAATCTCTACGTAAGTGGTGTCCTCCCAGGTCCGGTCTGCCTTGCTGAACGGACGTCTCCGTTGGAAACACAGACACGTCAACTGTCTTCCTGCCTGCAAGTGAGGAGCAAGAATCACAAGTACCTAGCGGAGACGACGCTGATCGTCGCACAAGGAGCTGCATCCGCTTCGTGGCAGAGGAAGACTCCGGGCATGTCACAGCATGGCCTTGGCGTTGCTTGCTCACAGCCTGAGCGCCACAGCCTTGGCTGGCCAAGGCGGATCGGTGTGCATGACAAGGTGAATCGACGATACACCGCTGAATGACCAGCCCTGCGTAGCGATATCTCCCGATGGCAAAGTGCCGGGCACATACGGCGGTGGGGACGTGGTTGGGTCGCTAGATGTGAGACCGGGTAGTGTCGGCATTTCCTAATGCAGACATGGCTGTGTGGCTGTCACCCTTGTGACCACGCCATGAGGAGACGCCTCCACCCGACGACAGAGCTCCCTGTCCGAATTGTGCGTGTCCCTCCGCCCGGAAGCGACGCTTTTCTTATGTTTTTCCTTCAGGATCGACACAATGGGGGGCATCAAGGATGTAAACGTGAGTCATGCACCAGGTTCGCCGAGACTCGGGCGATACTCCCTTTGTGACTTGCGCTCGAGATTAGATATTTCCTCATGGATTTCTTCCCCCCTTTTTTAGATATCCTTGGCCGACCCAGCCATTCTCCGCAGATCTCCTAACGCCCAGGTAATCTCTTGTTTTAGAACCATCTTGTTATCCTCGCCACTCACACCCCTTCTCGTTTTCTTCCATCATGTCCGAGCCTCCTGACATCATCCCATCTCTTCCCCGTCCCCGTAGGGCCAGTTTGTTGTGGCCTGGGCATCGGAAGTACTCAGGCAGGGACCTTGCCCAAGTTGTGCGAGATCCTGTGCTGCCTTCCCCAAGGGAAGATTCCAGGGAGTTCGTGTGGCACTCGCACTCTGGTACACGCCACTCAGAGCCTGATGGTTGCGCCTCCTCGAGGCAAAGCACACACAGACGGCTCTCTACATCCTCTCTCTCTCAGTTCTTCTCCTTTCAGTCCGCGTCACGCTCTTCGTTATCTTATGGTGTCCAGCAGGTTTACCCAGCCCCCTCCGCCTCCAGTGGTGGTTCCATGCAACCCCCCGTGCCAGCACGTTCAGAGGCGACCGCTCGTACGACCGGTTCCCTTGGAAAGATGGCGCTTAATTCCATGATCGGTGGTCTCACTTTCTCCCGCTCTCGCTCGAACGCACACAGTGACGAGAAAGGAAAAGAACCCCGCGGACGTAGCTCCTCGACCATCAGGCCGCGTTCTTCTTCGTTTGGGTTTTCCACTACGTCCAGGGACAAAGATAGAGACAAGGATACCGTATCCGTGGCTTCGAAGGAGTCTCTTCGTACACGTTCACAGTCGCCATTTAGTCTTCGTCGCTTTCGTTCTCGTGATCGCGACCATTCGCCGACACCGCTCCCGCTCGAGGAGTCGGACAGCGAATCAATTATTTCTCGACGTTCGTCCGCCATCCGTCCTCAGAATGCCTTTACAGACGATGGGGATTCGGGTTCTGAACTGGCGTGCGACGACACCGAGGACGAGGAGGACGGCTGGAGCGATGAAGACGGCATGTTCGACTTCGTCACGGAACGCAACACAGAGCAGAATGCGCAGATTGCCGTTGTGTCCGGTAACTGCGAGGTGGACGGAGATGGCGAGGTGGATACCGCAATGGACCCCGATCCTCTGGGTGAAGGGGTAAACGTCGTCGTACCGCTCGAGCCGTACTTCCCCCGATCAAGTTTTGGTCCCGTCCGAGGGAAACGTGGTGCGGTCAAGAGAAGGAAGTCAAAGCATCACGAGCTTCTCCCGCACACCATCTCCAGACCTGCGTTCCAACGTGACCGGTGCACAATCACGATCACACAAGGCCACCCCGAGGCTTCTGAAAGAAGAAGGAGGAGATACGTTGTTGCAAGTGATCTCAGTGATGAAAGCAGATATGCCGTTGAATGGGGTATTGGAACGGTGCTTCGTGATGGTGATGAACTGTGCGTGTCTCCCACTCATTCACATTTGATCATGGATCCTATTTATTCCTGCAGGCTTATTGTCACCGTCGTGGAGAACGAAAACAAAGGTGGGGTGGTGGAATATGACGTTGACTAGGGTCTCATGATCGCTGCCAGTTGACCCACTTACTCCGAATCCAGCAGACCGAGCTACGAAATTGCGTTGTCAACAGGAGGTGTGTTGATCTCGCTCCTGACTTCCCGTCGTCTTTCTCATCCGTCTCACAGCGTCAAGGTCTCGCCTATATCCTCCAGCGCCAAGTGACATCACTCCTGCAGCGGACGAGATTACATGTGACCGTCTCGTGTCAGGCCTGGCACGCAAAGAATGCCCGACATATGCTCCTCGACATCGTCGATCACAACAGGCCGACCATGTTGATTGTCGGCTCGCGCGGCGTGAGCCATCTCAAGGGGTACGTCTCAATCCTGAGCTGGGCACACATTCACCACCGTGTAACGCCCCACGTCCCCACAGTATCCTCCTCGGCTCGACATCGCACTATCTCATCCAGGTATTACCCCTACCTCTTCTTTCCGAACGCCCATCGCTGACGTCTACTTTTTATATTTCTGCGCGTCGCCGATCCTCGTCTTGACTGTTCCTTGTTCCATTCACGCGTCGTTGCGATGGACGGTTCCGACGTGCACGTGACATCTGGATCCCGACGCTCAGCGGTGTTCCGTCCCTGTCATGGTCGCGCGCCGTCGTCTCAAACGACCCCCGAAGCGGTCAGCCCACCTCGCCAAACACCGCGTGCACGTGTCGCTCGCCGAAGCGGGCATCGATCGCGTCGCTGCCAAGGTGGATCACACCGTGGCGGTCATGCGCGACGAGATGCAGCGGGTGGACGAGAGAGACAAGCCAGGCGCACATGGGATCGTCGAGGTTGGAGAAGGGGATGGCGACGAAGGGGATGGCGAGGGCGGCGAGGGCGTAGGGGACAGTGCCGAGGGCGAGGGGTTCTCCGGCACCAAGTTCAGGGGATGACGGACGGCGGTCGTGGTCGTCCATCTTGTCGCTCCCTCTCCATGCGCTACGCGAACCGGTAGGTGTGAAAGAAGATAAAAGAAATTGTATTTTCTTGAGTTCGTCTGCGGGGTTGTCCTCTCTGGGGGTGTTCGATTTTTCTTTTCTTTTCTTTTCTGTACACTGCTGCCTCTCCCCCACCCTTCCTCGTTTCTTGTTCGTATCCGTTGTCGGGTCAAGGGGTTTTGTAGAGGATTTCCTGCATGTACCCCCCGTTCTCATGTCCACAGTACTCGTTTCGATACACATCCACGATGTTTCACTTGGCACCCCATCAGGTTCACAGCACACAGGTCATGCCAGGTTCTCGAGGGCGTCGCGGGCGTTCGAAATCACACGACACACGACCCGTAGTCACACGCACGCGGGGGGAAAAAAAACCCGGCTCCATTCGAGTGTGTCTGCGCGCCCCTACCCAAACCCAAGAAAGACCGCTCGCGTTTCAATGGTGCCCCGTGTGATGGGTGATGGGGAAAGAAAGAAAGAAAGAGGTCATGTCGCTCGTCGGTCGTCCCCACTGCGTCGTGTCGCGTTACGCCCTCTCGGTCAGGGATGCCTCGTTCCCCACACGCGGCCTACAGAGAACGGGCGCGGGCGAAGGAACGTGACGTGGGTGAGCTCGCCCAGAGCTAAACAGGAGGAGCAAGGATCGAACTCACGTCTCTTCCTCCGTGTGGTCCTTGACCCGGTAATAGACCATCGGCGCAGCGAACACCATGCCGGCTGCGCATAACGCCCACGTCGAGAGGAAGATGTTCATGTATCTGTTTCGTGACACCGGTTTCCAAGGGAGGGAGCGGGAGGGATCAGTTGAGCCGCGATGGGCTCGCGGGTGGACAGAAGACTCACGGTAGTTTGACGCCATCGGCGCGCCATACGCCCGCGGAACCAGCGGACTGGATGGACTTGTCTGTGGTGCAGGGCAGATCAGTGCCCACGGTCGAGTTCACGACGATCCTTTCCAGAAAAAGGGAAAGACACCACGGAGGGGAGAACACTTACAGAACCCGGTGAACACGGCGAGCTTAGCCAGGTCATTGGACATGGCTCCCATGAGCCAGTACACATACGTTTGCCACATGGAATCGAGAAAGCCGTAAAAGATCATGAGCCACACATGTGCTGGGTAGTCCGAGTCATGAATGTCGATAAGCGGTTCCTGCTTTACGCTCTGGCGTGTGTACGTTCTAGCAGAGTGGCGGTATTTAGGCACATCGACTTGTCTGATATCACATGGATCATTGCTGTCTGCTTACCTTTGGTAGAAGTATGCCCAGATGTGTACGACGAATACCATAGCGAAAACGGTGACCCAGCCAACAAAGGCACGAACCCTCCGCCGATACCGGTCTTGATCGAGGACGACATATCCGATGAAGAGGGAACCAAATATCTGGGATATCCAGTACACAAAGTTGTTTAACCCCCGAGCACGAATTGTGAAGATGGCACCGTTGTAATCGTTGAACTCTGTCTCACACCAAAATGACCATGGATTAGCTTCGGAGCGTTGTGAAAAGGAAGCCAGAAGACTGACGCCAGGTGTAGAAATAGTTCGAGGCGAAGAACATGGGAAAGAGTAG
>JBBPJW010000096.1:32365-61217 GCA_038088935.1 Pulveroboletus aff. viridisquamosus
GGATCGCGCTTCAGGGCGACAAAGAGGCTGATGAGTTCCTGTTTCCACGAAGGGTGGATGGTTCTGATCACTCTCGTGCCATCGGTGCGGACCATCTTGTATGGGTCAACCATGAACACCGGAAGAACGACCCCGATAAGGGTAAGGACCAAGAAGCCAATCTGAACATGATGATTCGTCGGTTCGACAGACATGTTGTAAATATCGGCATACTCACGTAGGTCCCGTTTCCGACTCGATGCCCACATCTATCAGCGAGATAATTCAGATGGCGAGTTGAGTCATACCTGATGCAGCCTGGGAGGTGTGGTGAGCTTTGGATGAAGGTGCTGGGCAGCTCGACTGACCGTGGAGTTGAAGTTCTGCCCGAATGCGACGGCGGAGCCAACCACACCGCCCAAGTTGAAGATTGCCCAGAATACGCCGATGAAAAGGCCCTTCTGAGCCTCGGTTGGATAGGCCATCATCATCGAACCTTGCGCTGTCCATAGCAGGGCAGCACAGACTCCAAGGAGAGCGCCCGCAGTGATAACGAAAGCACCTGCGCCGGGATGAATATTCACGACTCTGATGGTAGAGTGAGCAAAGCCGTGTGGAGGTTGACGCCGAGAGGATGCCATACAAGAAGGAAGCGATGTATAAAGAGTACCCCCATGTGCCCAACCAGAGCGTCAGGCGTGGCCCAAGAATATTGGTGATCGAGCTTCGACAGAGGATCAGTTACCGTAAAGGCTCGAGGGTCGTGACTTGAGCCTTACCCCGAGAAGAATCCGAAGAAGGCAAAGGTTGCATAGAGCGCAGAGGCGGCGTTCGCTTGGACTGCTGGATTGATCAGACCGCCTCCACCGAGGCCGGTGAGTGCGTTGAACATGCCGGGACACATGAAACAGACGAATCCTAGCAGTGAGACCTGAAGGATCGGATGGGAGTAGATCCCCCGCCATCCTGTCGGACGCTCGAATATCGCAGGGGGCTGCTGCAAGTCAGAGTGCTCGGAACTGCGATCGCTGCCGAGTTTTTCAGCCTCTGCCAGTGTGTCGGACATGGTGGTTTCAGCGAGATGGGATAGAAAAGAGCGAGACGATATTTATGCGGACCAGCCCAGCGGGGAGAAGGGGGCGCAATATACGGACACGTGGATGCATTCCGGCGAATCAGCCATGGAGCCTAAAAAGAGCAAGGCATACGGCATTCATATGAAGTCGCCCATGAGAGCAGCTGCACGGAGACGGATGGACGCGTTCAGACGAGGGGCGGTCGAGAAGAGAGAGGAGAGGGTGCCATCGCGATGCGCAGGGCTTCCACGGCCACGGCCCAAGAGGTTGACGAGGCTCGATGTTCCCCCAGACGTACCGCATGGACACGCACCGTGTAACGACGCCACCAACCACACTATCATTGCGCTGTGGGCGAGGAATGGAGAGATAACGGGGGCGGACATGCATCGCCCGACTGGAACTGGGTGTGCTCCGGCCGTAGCGCCCGCGCCTTGTGCGGCCTGGAGACACCAGTGTGAGACCATATAGTCCGCGCTCGCATGACTGTTCGCTATAAACAGCCCCCGTCAGCTGGACAAGGGGCGCTGCTCTGCTCTGGATGGATGATCGATGGAACGGAGTGAGTGGACGTGGTCGCTCAGGCACGTACAGTACTGATCGTTCCCACCATAACCCCATGCAGAGGGGGGGGACATCGACAGGCAAGTAAACGGTCCTTGTGCAATCGACCGGACCAACACATGGTAGGAGACGACGACAAAGGGCCTATGCATCCCTAGGAATGAAATGCTATACATGATATCAAGCGATCACGAGACTTGTGATTTCTGCGGAAAGCTACCAACCGTCGGATCACCATCACACATTCCCCTGGCTCCTTGGCAACATTTGAATTTAAGCACTGGAAACGCTCGGGCACAGCACATGAGCACGCCGTTCAGAGACACCTCAAGCAACAGCGATCACAGAAATCGGCGGCCGTGGTGTCGTTATTCCGTCAGCAAACGACCTCTCAAGCTGATCTTCATCGTCCAGAGTCTCCTTCGTCTGCAGCCGGCACCGTGTCGCCATCGGCCAAGTGACCACCCTCCCGTGCATCCCGCCAGGCGTCCACCGCGTCCAACACGACTTTATCCCGGCCCTGTGATTCCTCCCGCAGTGTCTCTTCTCGGCCCTGAAGCGCAAGTTGACGGAGTTGTTTGATACGCTTGTCGGGTTTGCGGAAAGCGATAAAAGGGGACGGGAACGGCAGCGGGTGGACAGATGGCGACGGCGACGGCGATGGAACCGGGGACGGAGAGTCGGAAGGGGCAAAACCATCCATCTCCCGTGTTGCTTCGTCTGGGGAGGATGCACATGTGGTATCGCTGCCATCTTGAATCGATTCAGATTCCAACGTATCCTCCTCGCCTACAAACTGTTCGCGAGAAACGGCACCTTCGGGCCTATCAAAGTCAAAAAGTGTCCCAACTCAATAGGATATCCGAGAGCATAACTGACGAAACTCACTTGGGATGCGACTCGGGTTCCTTCGTCGTACCGGCCAGCTCCTGCGCACTCTCCTTGGCCCCAAAATCAATCTTCTCCCATACCTTTTCCATCTCATCGATCGTCTCAACACCAGCAGGGAAGTTGAGCGCAGCACTAATCTGGCGATTTCGTGCGCTCTCGAGTCGCCGACGGATCTCAACTTCCTCAAGGCCAGACTGTGTCACCGTCCAATGAATCATCCCTGAGATATAGACCAAAGTGAGCGCAGGGTCTCAAGATCCAATCTATAAAATACGGATGGAATACACCCACATGGACGACCGTCTGCAACTGCCCTTGAGCCTCTTACACGCTCGCCATCTAGGTAGTTTGTCACCCAAACATTGAGCTCCGTAATCGGAAGCGGTTTCCCTTCTACCGCTTCGTCCCATTCAACAGGTTCAATCCAAACATTCAGCTCGTGGCTCAACTCGCGCGTTTCAAAAGTGCATTTGACGCTCTACAGACTGAAGTAAGCACGGGATGATGGTGATCCCACGGAAGGGAGTGATGAATGTACAACTGGGACGAGCGTACCCGTTCCCCATATATCGATACGACTTCGTTCAATACTCTCTCGAGCAACGGCACGCACTTGTTAAACACCCTCGCGCCGCTTCCTGGGCCTCCGTATAGTCTCTCTTCCATCTCCTCGAGAGGTATATATTGGAAACCGAAAATGCGTGCTGTATTGTGGTAAGCAACCAGAACACCGTCCATGTTGCCAATGCGTGCTTGAAAGCTGGTTGGGAAAAATGTATGAACCTTGATAAGAGACCAAAGGTCACTTTACCTGTATTTCAGAAAAGCGCTCCGTATGAGATCATAATACTCTTTTTCAAAACTCTCGAGAGGACCTGTCAGTGTCTTGATCAAGTATCCCGAATTTTCCTACCAATGGACGATAGTCAACCCTAGACGTCCCGTCGACGAGGGGCGCACTTTACCTCGTAATTGAGTAGATCCACCCGTATAGGCACAGCAGCACGCGTTTTGATGTCGAAGACACCCGTTCCGGGCAGTCGAGGGTCAACACAGTCAAGCTGAGAACGCATGATGAAATGTTCCGACTACGTTGATCAAGAATCATGACAGCACGACATATATGAGAGCAATTACGGATTACCAAAGAAATGCTCACCATCGCATACCGGTACGCTTGTCGTCTCGTATCCGTGTCTTCCTCGACAACAGGTGCAGAACGCAAAAACGTCTTGAACTCTTCCTCAGAGGCAGTCAAAAATATCTCTAGCATTGTTCCCTGAATCACACTGGTCAATATATAACTTGCATCGCAACAACCTGCACGGCAACGAGGTCGGCAAATAAACCAGAGAATGTAATGCTCACCAACCACGTCAGCACATTTTTCTCAGCCACCTCTTCTGCTTTATCAGAATCGATTGACCATATCCCTTCCTTATAGTTGAGCACCACGGATGTAGGCATGCGTTGACCTGGGGTGAAATTTGCTGGCTAAAAGGGGCCAATCAGTTTCGACTGTCAATTACTCACGGTCAATGGGTGCACGAGATCATTCACTGTCAGATACACCCAAAGCAAAACGGAGGGATCGAGTGGACGAAACACCATTATGAAGATCGCAAACCTCATTCGTACCGATGAGACCTGAATACATACCTGATGGAGAAAGGCACGACTCAACGAACTCGTGTCCACTTCCTTGTTCCCGGAAATCAAGAAATAACAATGGCACAAGAGGCCCGTGAGCGAAGACGTCGATCCTGTAAAACGCCGCTTGTACTGTTTTGCAATTCTCCAAAGGTCCTGGATAATACATACGTCATATGAAACAACAAAACAGCGTGAATAACTGGGCGGCAAACTTAGCAAGTGCCACTCACATCATCCATTGAGCTCTTTACAAACCCTGTCACCCGCTCGAAAGCGAAATCAGTGACTGCAGGTATGGATTCTAACCATGGCGTAAAGTTGTAAATGCGAGAACGAGGATCTCGAAGCCAATACACCCCTGGGCTGATGCAAAACCACGTGGGTTGAAATGATACCCATGTGGTATAGATTAAGTTAGAGAAACCGAGAAATCAAAAGTTCACCGACTTGAATAATACCCGTTCGAGGCCGTGCGCAAGCTGAGCGATTGGCTTGTGCTTAGAAGGTGAATCAACGTCTGCGAAAAATTTCAGCGGACGCCACTTTGACTATGCTTGTACATCAAGTCTCGTAACGCACCTCGGAGGACATTGCTGCCCGGATCAGCCCCATCAGAGACGTATCCCTGCGTGCGGCGCACATATGGAATATAGTGCGGGGGAAATGCACGACTGGACGATCGTGTAGGCGCTAATTCTACAGACGGGTGTAATTCAAGTTCGAATGTCCGGTAGGAGGACCCACCATCCTTTCTCGAGCCAAGGGTCCGACTATTCGCACCGGGTACCTGTTTTCGTGACACACTCTGCGCAGGCGGGATGGACGGCGCCATAGCCTGTGTGAACTTGAGCTTCCTCCGTGTCCGCGTCATTGCTGGGCGCGTTAAATACGGAGGTGGCTCCCTGCTCCTCTTGCGTGGTCCCGAAGAGCCTGGCTCTCGAGGGACAGTGGGTGAACGATCAACATCACTGTGGTTTTCAGGTAAAGATGGTTTTGGCGGCTGGGGGTCGCTGGAGGTAAGACCTGCTCTGGAAGGCTGCAAGACGCGCAACGTCCGAATATGGAGCGGCTGCACAACACGCCGCCCAGCAACGATCAACGGGAGCCTCGGAGTGATCGTATTTTGGCGCAACATCTGCATGGACTTGACCACCGAGGTTCAGGTCGAAAACGGGACTGTCCTCGCTGTGGATCAAGTTGGAGTCGAAAAGTTCGGAAGGTCAGTTTTCAAAACGTTTGGCGACATCCCAGTCACGTGACACATGAAAACTCGGGTGTGGTGGTCGACGTCGAGCTGACTGCCTTGAACGCGTCGAAGACGCTCACCGACACACAACTCGATCGCTGCATGGCGACAGCGTCAAAACGAAATGAAGGCACCTCAGTCGACACGCAAATACACGCCCGAAGAGAAACAGCAGCTTATCCAGAACCTCGACATTGAAGGTACGCACGCCATCCACCTCCGAACAGCGTGTCGTCCTCAACAAGCCCCGCTTCCGTTGGTGTTCATGTGCTCGTACACGAATCTGACACACGACCTCGTCCCTTATCACGACGCCACACAGTCGAACATCGCGTTCGCCAACTCGAAGAATGGCTCGCTGTCGCACTCGAAAACTTTCGGCTTCACCAGGAGGGCCTCATCTCCCGCATTCCGAGACTCGTTCGGAGTGTGAAAATGGGCGATTTTGCGGACAAGTACGATGGGGACATCCAGGCTTGTCTGCGAGGTCTGCAGAGTGAACGGATGGGCGATACCGAATTTGAGATCGATAGAGATACGCGGAAACGAAAGTGGGCAGCCGCACAGGAGGAGGCTGAAGCATCTGGATCCGGGCAGGGGCAAGGGTACGCGAAAGAGGGAGCTCCAGCGAGGGCCACAAAGAACGGTGAGTCATCCGCGCTGTGGGCTACCCAACCGAATTGACCGAGCCATACTACTCAGCGCGCAAGATGACCGCTACGCCGAAGAAGACTGGGGGTGGTACCTCAACCACGTCTCGAACATTTGCCGTCAATCGCACGCCAGGCGCTTCCCGAGCCACGACGACGCGTCCACCCGTCCTAAAGCATTCGCCCAGTCCCCACAAGATCAATAAGCCACCTCCGTTTGCCCCAGCTCGGACCACATCACCGGCTAAACAAGTAAATGCTGCCACCCATCAACGTACTCGTCCACCCTCTAGTGCCACCTTCAATCCGACCATGTTACCCCCCAAAGCACCAACCTACCCATCGCTACGTGCACCCCGACGCGACGAAAGCATGCTAAGCGTGAATGGATCACCACTTGCCAACCCATATACCCTTGGACTAGGGTGGTTCACCGGAGAAGACATCGATGAGGAATCCCTTCCCCATGGAAAAGGCAAGGAAAAAGAAACAGACAACCAGGCACCAAGGACGTTACGACGCGTCAACAGCGTTGTTATTCGGCGCGATCCCTCCATCAACCTCACCTCCTCGTCTGCTCAGCCTCAACCTCAGATAAACGGTACACTCTCGCAAACGCAGAACGCTGCTTCCCATTCTTCCGCGCACTCACGCTCCGGTTCACGAACACAACCCCTCTCGTTGTCCGACACTGTACCGCCACCCACACATAACGCCCCGGTATCATTGGCTTCAGTACCCTCGGGCCCTGCCTCTGCACTCGTGTCCATACCCACGAAAGATGGCCATCTGCTTGAGTTCGACCCCCTCATCACGTCCCCACGTGCACTCGATAAACTCGTCGGTATTACAGACAGCGCAAAGAAGCAGGCCAAGGAGGAAATGGCCAGACTCGTCAAAGAAGCTGTTAGGAAGTGGGTGATTGAATAGACAAATTCTCCTTGGTAATTTCGTCTACGGACAGCGACTTCACGTTTTGCATGGCTTCGAGCCCTCCCTGTTATCCATCGATTCAGACCATATTTATTCCAACACACATTTTTGCCTACATGACCATCACCGATGTACATCTGCTTGGTTTGTAGCACTCAGATAATCTAACCGTGTCCGGCATCGCTACAGTCGATCCGCAGTGTCGAAGCGAGATCAATGGACAACGTCGGGAACAACATGGTCGTGGATAACTTGATTTTGGAGATATCACATATCTTGACGAAAGAGACGGGACAGGTCATCTACGTCTGTGACTACCGCACAAACGGTCGCATCTGTCCGTCCCATCCTCCGTCTGGCTGGTCAAGCCATAAGTCGCAAAGCCAGCAGCGTCATCGCTCGAAAAGTCAAAACAGGCCAGTCTATATCGTCGACCATGTACCACCTCCTCAAAGGCCTACACGAATACCTTACTCAGTGAGCGTTTCGTTGGCAACCTCGGGCTTTTCGTCGAACTCTACAGGAAAGAAGAGTTCTCGATCATCATTATCGGTCTCGATGGTGCTGGTAAGACGGTGAGCACGATGCCTCCCTCCAAGGATCGGGGGCATGCATTGCGCTAAACACAGGGATTGCAGACATTTCTGGAGAAGATAAAGACACTTTATAACGACACCCCTGGCCTCGAGCCTTCAAAGATAGGACCGACGGTAGGGCAGAACAGTACGTTCTTCCAAGCACCCCTTCACGGCACATTCCCGCTCACGGTCATCTCCTCAGTGGGCAAGATTTCGCTCCCCTCCACGATTCTCAACTTTTTCGACCTTGGGGGACAAAGAGGGATCAGGTCGATATGGCACCGCTACTACGATGACTGTCACGCCGTCGTGTACATGATCGATGCACAGGACAGAGAGAGACTCGGAGAAGGGTGGGAGGTGTTTGGTGTGTCTAATGGCTCATGACGATGCACGGACGGTCCGCTGACTGCTGTTCCACCTGCACGATATCCCTCACGCACACAATACGCGCAACAGACGCGGTCCTTTCTTCGCCTCGAATCCTCAATGTCCCCCTCCTCCTCCTCGCGAACAAACAGGATACGCCTATGAGCTTGTCTGCGACCGAGATCAGACAAGATTACGAAGTTTGGGACTATCATCGACGGGAGAGCGCAAGGAGGCGGTACGCGGAGGAAGAAGGTGAAGAAGAGGAGAGGAAGAAGAGACGGATTGCGAGTCTGGATGTGTTGGGCGTGTCAGCGTTGGAAGGGTACGTTCGCACAGCATATTTATGCTCCGTTGTCAGCTGAGCGTGTTGGGTTGCATAGACAAGGTGTGCGCGAGGCAGTTGACTGGTTGTTCTTGCGTGTCCAGAATAGTAGGCAGTAAGTGCGACCCGTTCTCGTCCATGGGATGAGACTAGAATTATCTCTCAGGGACCTTGGGAATCGTGCAACGGGGACGGGGTGGGGGTCGGGATACCGACCAGGTGTAGCCTAGTATTAGTTATGAGTCGGTGGCCAGGACAGGGGCTAATTAGCACAGCCACAACTAAATACAGACAAATCAACCTTGACATTTGCTAGCAGCTACAGCTACGCAGTTGCTCGACCACATCGAGGAGATGGGATACTACACAACGTACTACTCCATCGGGCTTCCTTCTTTCCTCGTCGCAGTCATTGCCCTCTACCTGTTATTCACGGGTTCGTCCTAGTTCAGCTCGAGCTACAACACATCGCTGATCCAATTGGTACTACAGGCTCTGGCGAAGCATTCAATGTCGGCCGCTTCCTCGAAGAAACGAGCCCTTTTGTCTGGGGTTCCCTTGGAATCGGTCTTTGTATCGGCCTCAGTGTGCTTGGAGCTGGCTGGTACGTTACTTCGTGGCAGAGACTTTTCATTTGTGCCATCGTGGTTACTGATCCAGCATCTTTCCTGTAGGGGCATTTTCTTGACTGGATCCTCCATCATAGGCGGAGGTGTTCGAACACCACGAATTAGCACCAAGAACTTGATTAGGTACGTTGGTTTCGTGTGCACTGCATCCATCGTATTCTTATTCCGTGTTCTGCATTCGTGTCCGTCTAGCATCATTTTCTGTGAAGTCGTGGCTATCTACGGAGTGGTATGTCCACGGGCAGAGTTCCCTGTCGTCGCGTGATAGTAATGATTTGGGATGTCACATCTAGATCCTCGGCATCGTCTACTCCGCAAAGCTACAAGCCGTACCTGAACCGGCTCTCTACACGCGTGACAATTACTACACTGGTATGCTCATGCTCGCTACCAGTTCTGATGTGATCTCCGTGGTGACATTGCTCCGACCTGTAGGCTTTGCCCTCTTCTTTGGTGGTATGACAGTCGGGGTGTGTAACCTCTTCTGTGGTCTTTGTGTCGGTATCGCAGGTAGCACAGCGGCCCTCGCGGATGCCGCAGACCCTACGCTGTTTGTCAAAGTGCTCGTCGTGGAAGTCTTTGGGAGCATTTTGGGTTTGTTTGGGTTGATCGGTGAGTTTCGTTCATGTCGTCGGTCCGGTGGTGTGACTGACTAGCTGGACAGTGGGGTTGTTGATGACGTCGAATGCGCAAGAGTTTACCGCGGGTACCCCTGTGTGGAGTACGGCTGCCCGCGCAGTCGGTTCTCGTGCTGTGTACTAGACTCTGCATTGTAGGTGACGAGGAATCATGCGTTTCACAGATTAAATTAGCCGACCGAGATCAAGGCCATTGTTCGGCCTAACGGACAGAAAAGAATGACGCCATCTGTTGTCTATCGACTGTTCGATGGGACTGGCTTCCTCGATACCCTCGTGTTTGTTCGGATTTCGAGAGGCCCCCAATCCTTTCTCGGCAGCGGAGCATTGGCGTATATGAGCGTACGTATGTGGAGAGGAGATGAACCATTGAACATCTTGCTCGAGTATCGCTAGGAGACTGAGCGACCACTATGTCCCAGTGGAAATGCTGCCAGGCGTCCTCCCTAGCCGGGCTGTGTCCTCTTTTCACTACTTGGCGAATCTTTGTGCTGCTAGCACACGTTTTGCCTCCGCCCTCACAGCACACGTGCATCTGTCGTTGTTTGCGGATGCCAACCGGTTACCGCTGGGTCATTTTGCACTGACATTGGATGGACAGTCGAAAAAGAGAACGAACAAAGCTCGCTTGAAGCTACTTTTCAACGTGCAAGTTGGTCGCGCCAGCTCGTTACAATCGACTCTGCTGGGGGTACTCGAAATCTTGGTCATGGTCGATAGATGTCTACTAGTAGGACAGTGTATCACGACCACCACCCCAACGGAACCAGCAGGCCAATCTAAACACTTTACCGACCATTCGGAGGTTCGAGTGTTACGCCGCACGCTTACCGCTGAGACGGACATTAGACGATAAATAAAACGTGTAAAAGCCCAGAGGTGTGTTCATTCAAAAATCAGCCCTCACCTCGACTCTGTTCTGTGACGTTTGTCGAGCTCTTCAACGTTGCCCTATTCAATAGCTTATTACTTGTCCCTCGGGTTTCAGCTATTCCTCCGAGTTAGGCGCTCGTGGTTTGGCGACGTCTGCTCACTCGGTCTACATACGACACCCTGAAAAGGGCTGGTGCTATCTTGGTTGAGGCCAGTGTGTTTCTAACGTCTTCCTGGTTTGTGATCGCATGCCATCTCGTCTCTATCGCTGTTTTAAACAGGGGACATTCCGAATTATCACCGGGACATTTACTAATTCCTCTGCCTCGGATTCGTACGATAATTCAGTCGAGGATCCTGCTACGCATTGATGGTGTCTTTTGTGCCAACTGTTCAAATGCTTGATTCCAGACCAGCGTAAAATGGTAAGACGCCATGGAAGCACTTGATTGTGCCTCATCTCACTCATTCCGTTTGCCCATCAGCCCGGTACCAGTGGTCCACCACAGACTACCAGAATTTTCGACGTCAGTATCTCTGCTGGAGACATCGTCACGCTCGCCCTGAGCACGTCACCCGCGGGCAATTCTGGCACCGCAACGATAGGGAATAAGACAAACGGTCGATCGCAGGTTGCAGATGTCGGCTTTTTCCACTCTCCCTTCCGGCCAGGGTGTAGAGTAGAGTGGCTCGTTCAACGTTCCATCGCTCACGAAGAGCTCGTGCCGATTCCCAACTTTGGTGGGATCGTGTTTACGAGTGTCAATGCCTTTGGGGACGCGGGGGCCTATGGCGCCGGCCACGCGGCTATCGTTGACGTTGAACTGAATGGCCAAGTCCTCACGACCGCCGGAACATCATGATTTGCGCACACAGGTCAGACTGTCAATTAGAGAAACGGGCTTGCGTGGTTGTATTTATTAGGAGGGTATCATACCTCGTTGGCAAGCATGTCTGGTGCGGTGCGAATGTCAACACTCGACATGAGCAACGGACGTAGGATCGGAGTGACCAGAGTAGTTGCGACCGCATCTCCAATAGTATGTATGCCTTGTACTATACGCACTCTCGAACTCTTCACATCAATCCTGACTGCTGCGTCGTTCAAACGGTCGCGATGACTCGGTCGAGTTGTCGGTATTTGGATCAACTACCTTGGGTGGAAAAAAAGTAGTGGATGCGCAGGGGATTGAACCCTGGACCTTATACAAGTTTTCTTGCTCCATCGCTTGTGCGACTGCAAAGCATACGCGCTACCACTGCGCTACGCACCCGACTGTTTCTGTTGCGGTACTATTTTATACATGGCCAGTCGTATCTCATTCTGGAAAGCACCGTGATCTGACCAACTCTTTCGCTTGTGTTCTCGAGTAGACACCACAACCAGTACGCCTGCCCTGCCCTGCGATCCACCCCCTCAAGCCCACAAACCACCTACATGAGCGGGGTATCTCAGTCCCTTCACATCCGCCTTGTCGATCACCTCATTTATCTCCTCTAGTTCCGCCTCTGTGAACACGACGTCCCCGCCTGCACAGTTCTCGAGTGTGCGCTTGGAATGTCTAGACGCATGCGATCAGAGACTCTAGGAAAGCTAGCGGATCACAAGAGAGACATACGAGGAGCCCGGGATAGGGATGACGTGCGGACCGAGCGAGCTAACCCAGGCGATGCACAGCTGTGCAGCGGTCACGTTCTTTCTCTCGGCAATGCTCGTCAGCGCATCGACGATGGCAAAGTTGTGCCTCATAGACTGACGACAAAACGAGCGGACAGTGAACCAAAAAAGTACAGATACTCAATGGAAGGATCATACGTCTTCTTGGAACCGAGGGAGGTGACGGCGGAAATCACCCTCTGCGTGACAACTCAGCATCCCATATACAGTGAACATTAAAAGTCACTCACCGGGAATGTCCTCAGGTCGTTTGATTTGTCCTGTTAGGAAACCTCTTCCAAGGGGACTGCAAGGAATCATGGAGACATGTTTGAAATATCAGTGGGTACATACGAGTAACCGGCGACTGCTACCCCAAGTTCCTTCGCCGTAGCAATGACTGGCATGATATCATCAATATACGGTCGAAAAGCCAAATAAAAGCACCCCCTCACCCTCACGAGTCTGCTGCTCATATGAAAAGGGGCTAATCTCAATCTCCACGATGCTGATCGGATGGATCTATAACCCAATTCCCGTCAGGTCCAAATACGCAACCAAATGCAGCAAACCTTGTGCCCACGACGCAAGCTCTCCGCAGAACATTCCGACATACCGATATGGTCAAACTGGCCTTCGTTCTTGAGCTCGACGAGAGTCGCGAGTGTCTCTTCCACGGACACTCTGGAGTCTAAACGTGCGCATTCGAACAAATCAAGACGTTTCGTGCCTCTCAATTTCTCGTTGATCAGATTGACACTCCTCCTGAGATTCTCGGGACTTGAAGAGAGGGAAATAAGAGACACGGATCATATTACGACAGCTCTTTACGCACGAACCGTCCACTTCAAATGACATATACCTCAGCCCACCCTGTTTATTTAATTATCATCAGCCCATCCCACAAAAGAACGGATGACTCAGAGAAAGCAATGAACAAACACACCTTGACTGACAGAAATGTCCTTTCTGCGTAGTCGGGGCACCTTTCAAAGAACTCGGCAATCAATTCGAGATTCGTGGTAGAGAGGTTATGCCCGTAGAATTCGCCTATGGAACACGACGACGGTGACAATGAGGGTGAACGAACGTATCGCCGTGGAAACAAAAGCCTCACCTCCGTTCAGGACCATCTTAACACCGGGGGGGAGTGCGTCGACGCCCGATTTAATGGCTTCGAAGCATTGGCCTCTTGGAGAAGGCTCTGACTTCCATCTGGAAGGCACTGCGGTCAAGTCTTGTGGGCCTGAAGCCATATCATAACCCACGTCATCATCATGAGGCCATGCTATAGGAGTTTGAGCAACTCAGACAAGACCACGGGCAAGAAACGAAAGACTTACGCCGACTTTACCGACAACGATATCAGAGGCTGTTCCTCCAAGGCTAGTTGTAGCGCGGGCCATTGCTGCGCAGCAGTTGATGGATGAAGATTTCAAGCCCTCCTTTTTAGGCTGGCACACTACACACCAACTAGTAGGAAACACCCAGTGATCTTTGTTGATTACGGTGTGATCTCCATACCGTACAGCTCATCGTTTTACCACCATGACAGTCCAACGTATTAGCGGAATTAGACTCCGCACCTCTTTAAGATCATCCGCTATTCTTCATAGCATCCTCAGTCGTTTCTACGCCCTGACTGAGGTATGTATATGATCGCTGTATACCACAGCTATGGATACTGACGAGACTTAGTCTCTATATTCATTGATCTTCCTGGAACCCATCTACAGCACGTTCGCGGACAACTCTTCACTACCCTCCATACTCTGGCACAAGTACTAGAAACCATGGCCAATGAAGCCCCCAAATGGTTGAGCCTGGTGAAAAGCTATAAGCCCAGTGCGTCACCATTCCAGTTCTACGCGTGCCACTCTCCAGATGCATATCAGAAGGAGTACACTCCCTGTAGGTATCCATCTCCCTTCTGCTCTCCCCTTGTACGCTCAACCACGCTCCGCGTCTCGCGTAAGCATCCTCGGTGTTTCAGAGGTGGCGGTTTCAGGTTCCTTGAGCGTATCCTTAATTAGGGGCTGTCTATTGCAAGTTCATCAGGTTCAATAGCCTACTCCAACTTCCAGTCTCGCCGACGTTTTCTTTTCTGCTGACTATTTCAGTGATGCCACCAAGATGTACACAGATTCCATTTCACTGTCGCCGAGCGATTACCTACTCTTCTACGAGCGCGCTACCGCCTACTTCTCGTTCAGCGGACATTCCAATGTAATGGACGATTGATCCAAGGTCCTCGAACTAACTTCTGGCGAGTTCGACAAAGCGATCACGATGATAGCAAAGATATACACCAAGGAGGGTAACTTTGTTCAAGCCACGAACACCCTCGACGCATACGCGTCAAAAGTTTCCGGTAGTCCTGCCGTCGACGAGTTGATGGCGGACATGCCCAGACGGCAGCGAAGAAATCGAGCAATGTCAAACGTACTCAACTTTGGACGGTTGTTCGGGGGCGGCGACGCAGGCGCTCAAGGTAACCAGTCACAGCATCGAGATCCGTCGCATTCGCGCCGAGTGCAGTCTTGCGGGAGGCGACTCAGAAGGTGCCATCGTCGACTTGAGGTCAGTACCGAGTTGTCTATAGTTTATGACGCTCATTTACGCGTCCGCAGCCGACTATCACATCTTTCACAGCCAATTACGTCCTCTCTCATGCGAATATTCCGATTGGCATATTTCCTTCTCCCACCATATCAATCTACTTCTTCGCATACCTTTCATCTCGCTCCTCTCAAGCAGTGTCTACTTTTAGATCCCGACGCGCGAATTCGCTCGACAAGAGTTTCGCCAAACTTGACAAGCACATCCAAGAAAACGATTGGATGGGCATAGTAAGACGTTGCCGGTACATCGAAGGAGTTTTTCCGGGATAGTTTGGTGTCAACTTTTGAAGATGCACTCCTGAAGCACGGTTCACCCGAGCTCGTCGGTTCGTCCTCTTCCGTACCGGTTCCTGACGTTCGACTATCGAGTCCACGGCGAGCACACGTTCTACGGTCAATGTGCCGCGCGTATACCAAACTCAACCTACCGAAGAAGGGCGAGGTATGGTGTGATGTACTCTTGGCAATGTCGGAGGATACCCTCAGGGCTGCAGGTGAGATGATGTCCGAGGGTAATGCAGAAGTCAACGGGTGGATTGGCGAGGGTGAGGCGCTCCTCATTCGCGAGGAGTGGGATGATGCTGTCAGAGCATTTGAGAGCAGCAGAAGGTAGTGGCAGAAGTGATCGCGATGTACGCGTCTTGCTGTTTTCACACGCACGGGTTGTTGACTATGTATCTTCCAGGTATTTGGCCGGTTGCAGAAATCCCAGCGACTGTTCAAGCAATCGAAACAAAAGACTATTACAAGATCTTGGACGTTGCGCGAGATGCCGACACCAAAACTATTAAAAAGGCCTAGTGGGTAGTCCTTGCTGTTCGCCAGAATCAGCTTGTGTTTACATCAGACCCAGCCGTAGAGCTGCTATGACTGCGCATCCAGACAAGGGTGGTTCTGAAGCAAAGAGGACTATCATGAATGAGGCATATGAAGTTTTTATTGACCCTGGTGAGTTCTTCCTATCAGACACTTACATGACGAAGCGCGCCATGGTAATTATCGTCAAATCTTCGTATAGAACTCCGCCCGTGCTTTGACAATGGGGATGATCCGAATGACCCCTGCTTGTAGGGTGGCACACCGTTCACGAGCTACCAGAGCGGTGGGTTTGGAAGCAGTGGCGAGCACCCATTTGCGCAGTTTTTCCAGCCGGCAGAGGTAGTGGATTCTCGTTCAAGTTTGGGCACTAGTACCAATGGGCGGCGGTGTTTCGGTGCTGGGTTCGTGGGGACGGTGCTTGATAAAGACGACGAGTCATTGAACGAGACAGGAGTTAACACTGGACTGGAGTGGCTAACGTACTGTCATCGTTGTATCATCATAACCCCATCTGCTCCACTGTGTTCTTTGTGGGGAATAGGACACTGTTTGCTAACTTGTTGGATTGATGAGTTGGGTTCGCCGTGCTGATGCATCCAGTTTTCGTCTTCGGCTCGGCTCCGTAGCAGCACTTTGGTAAGGATTTATGAAGTTTCATTCAGTGGAACAAGGATTTGCCGAGTTTTATTCACTTTATACGGCAGGTCATCCGTAGCAGTGACCCGTCCTACCTCAATCCGGATGCTCCGGCGGAGCGCTATCGCGAATGAATCATCTACTGTTGAACTTTGACGGTGATCAAGAAGACGCGATCGCACACGCTCGACGCTGATCACCGCCCGATCTCGTACGGTATGCATCGCCGCGTGGTGAACACGACTTCGTTACGTTTCCGAGTTGTCGGGGTCACGACGCCCGTCGTCGCGGTGAATGGTTTTTCAAACGGAGGCTCGCATTCACCCTGCACGAGGACGTTGGGCGGGTGGCGTCTTTTTTCCCCCCCTCTCTGGACGTCGCTCGTTGTTCCGCGTGTGCGTTTACGGCGTCGGCCCCCCATTCCTTGCGTCCATGTGCTCCTGTTTGCACGGGAATGTGGGGACGCTCTAATCAGGAAACGTTCGGAGCCGTGGCTGGAAGCTATCAATGGAGCAAGGTACATGAGCTGAACCACCGCTACGGAGAGATGCGAAACCGGGAAGCAGCCGGTGCACGTGTCAGATAGGAGGGCTTGACCTCCTTCACGAGGACGACCTGTTCAAGAGGCTGCGCTTTCTCAAAATACACGTCGATAAGGTGGACGTGAGTCGCTGATCGCGATACGGGGTGGGGGATCCTCAGGCGTGAAGGACTGTTTTCGTTCGTGGACGCCTAGCATACTATTTGCCGTTGCATGTGGTCATACGTTCGTAGCTCCAAAGAGGTTTTGAGGGTGTTTGGACGACGGCAGCCCCCCCTCGAACGACAGATTCGGTGGAGGCTATACTTGTAGGAGACGAGGACATCAGTGTACCCTGCTGATGGTGCGCTACAAGGAGGTATTGGGGAAAACCATCGGCGGTCCACCTTGTACATAGGCCATCGGATCTGAGAACATTTTGAGCAGCCACCTGCGCCGCCCAAGACGAGACGTGCTGAAATTCATCGCCAAAGCAGCGTCCTTTTTTTTTCTGTTGCAGACGAGAGGACGTGGGATCCCATCAAAGAGCACGAGGTGCAATCTGCGCGTATCAAGAGCTTGTTATACCAGGTCTACGTAAATGGCAAGCCAGCACACCTCATCATGTGGTCCGCAAAGTGCATGCGACCCGACCTGTGCTCGGCTACAGGTGAGAACAGTCAGACGTACTAGCTGGACTCAGAAACCCCCATGAGCCTGCATCATTCTGACTCACCCGTATTGTCACTTCAGTAGGCTTTGAGGTGGTGTACCGACTCCTATACGGCCCGCAATCACGGATGTTCCTGTGGCAATGGAGTCTATAACCAATGTAGGACCGAAACCGGGACTCGTGAGTTTGGTGGTCACACGTTCAAGCCAGCCTATTGCCCCGGCAGAGATAGTTCCCGGTCAGACAGTGACCGCACTTGGACAGATCAAGAAACGTCCGCTACTATGCCTTCTTGGACGCTAGGCTGGGATGCCCCAGCACCACCCTTTAACCGATTTTTTTAGGGCCGTTGGTGGTGGCGTACTCTGCTTACTTGCCGAGGGGTAGATAAAGGGTCGATCGAGAGTCCCCGCTAGTGGCTGTCATTCTCTTGACACCTCCTTCTCGGGCTCTCCGGTGATATGTCGTCCGCCGTGCCACTGCCGGCGACGGTACAGTGTCTGGTGCAATTATTAGCTGTTGGTTTCCTTCCGTTACTCACTATGGTCGGGGCATTTGACATGTCTGTCAACACCAACGTGAGTCGCCCACTCAGCACTGATTTTCTCTTCTTTACATTCCCCTCCAGCTGGCCGTGTGAGTAGTGACGTCTGTTCTCGTTGACATTCCCTTGAACTTGCCTCGGCACTTTAGATACTGGGGACAGAATTCATATGGTGCTGTCAACCCAGGCGACACTGCAAACTGGCAACAGACTATCTCGTACTATTGCCAAGTAGGTTGCCATCACCTCCACTCTTCTCCTGCTCTCTAATTCAACGTCGATAATAGGATGCTACCGTGGACATCATTCCAATAGCCTTTTTGAACGAGTTTAATTCGACGGGCGGCCTACCGTCCGTGAATCTTGCAAACGTAAGCCCAAACATGTTATATTTTTCTCCGAGGTGATGAAACTGGCCAACCTCCAAATTCTTCGTAGACGTGTAGTCCAGGGGGAAACGGAGTTTACCCTGGGACTCAACTCCCAAACTGCACATTCCTGGCTCCGGGTATTGAGACGTGCCAGGCTGCGGGCAAGATCGTGACCCTCTCGCTCGGGGGTGCAACTGGCTCAGCATCTTTTTCGGACGACGCCGAGGGTCAAGCTTTTGCGCAGATTATCTGGGACATCTTTCTTGGTGGCTCCAGCAGTACCCGCCCGTTTGGTGACGCGGTATTGGATGGGTGAGCCTCCTTCGTGATCAGCACCATACGTCTTGCATGGCTCACCATGGCGAAGAATCGACATGGACATCGAGGGCGGAAGCCAAACGGGATTCACTGCGTTCTTGACGACCCTCCGTCAACTAATGAATGGCGGCAGCAAACCGTTTGTGCTTTTGTTGCTCTAAACGTGTTCCTGCTCATTTTCTCGTCGTTGAAGATATTATATCACCGCGGGTGAGTCAGGGCTTGTCGACCATGCACCCAATAGTTCCCCAACGTCTTCCATAGCCCCTCAATGTCCTTATCCGGACGCATATATTGGTAACACGATAAACGCGGTTCCATTTGATGCCATTTTCGTCCAATTCTGTGAGTATCGCAGGTAAAGGGGGAGTTTGCGAGGCTCTTGTTCTCACGTCATGTATAGATAACAACTATTGCGGGCTCAACAACTTTAATAATCCAAACGTCAGTGATGATCTCTGTATGTGCAACGTTTGTACTCATCTCATGCTAGGACTGGAACTTTGAATCTTGGTATCAGTAGCCCAGCATTATATCTGATCCAGGGTATCTCATCTGCGTATTAGGGACAACTGGACGAAGACGACATCTCCTAATCCGAATACAAAGGTGTTTATCGGTGCTCCTGCCTCTTCCAGCGCAGCCGGGTCGGGGTATGTCGACGTCTCAACGATTACCACCATCATCCAGCAGACGCGCAGCCTGTACTCGTCGTTTGGTGGTGTAATGCTGTGGGACATGTCACAAGCATATGGTTTGTGATCCTTTGCAACCGATCGGAGTTATGGATTAGACTCACCATTGAGTGCTAGCCAACAATAGGTACGATATTTCTGTCAAGAACGTGCTGAATGGTGGGTCAGGCGGAGGAACGACGACAGCTGCGACGACAGTGCCTGCTACTTCGACTACTCCGTCGACTACTCCCGTGCCTACCAGCACATCACCCAGTGGGGGTTCTTGCGCCGGAGTTTCGCCATGGCAGAGTAGTGTCGCCGTAAGTCCCTTCCCCCCTCGGGTTCCCCCGAAATATGTGGACATTCTTGGCTGACAATTCATTCCCTACACTATCAGTACGTGGGCGGCGACCAAGTCACGTACAAGTACGGGCATGATATGGAATACGTCCGGGTGTCCCAACTGACGGACAATTAATTTTTTTTCCAGTGGCCACCTCTGGACTGCAAAATGGTGGACAGAGGACGATGTTCCTGGTGGTAAGTCTTGTGCAAACGGAAGCTCAACCCCGCGCATTGACCGCACCTCCTCTCTCCCACCTCCACATGACAGGGCCGGCGGGTGTTTGGGTGGACGACGGGGCATGTACGGCAATCTTTGCGACCGCCCAGATCGAAGGTCCTCCAGGAGATGCGGCACAGGCAGCTTTTGGAATCTTCCCCGCTGTTGCAACGAACTGTCCATACAGTGGATGACAGCGTACACGATAGTCAGGTCTTTCTTACCATACACAGACTTGTAACATCATACGCCCAGTTCCGTGGTTCACTGCGGCACAGTGGATTTTGTGGATAATATAGTCTTGCATATAGTCGGCATCGTGGAGCTTGTTCCTGTACAGGCGAGGCCATCAGGAATTTTACAAAGATCTGATTTGAGCTTGTTATGACGATTTTGACTTGTTGCAGCTCATCATGCAGCACTGAGCACGCTAAGCCAAAGTGGCCGAATTAGCTCGTTAGCCATCGCTACAAGGAAGCTATGGGAGGTATGTCGGCATGTTGACTCTGGTATGTAACCACGGTTGGCTCATGTATTCCTCTGTGTAATGTCGCCTCACTTACCAGTGGCATATGCCACTACATCGACTCTCACATAATGCATACCTCTCAGAATATCGTCCAAGGTATGCATTATTAGAGAGTACGCGTTATGCGGGAGATAATGATCACGTGATGTTGTGAGCTGCACGGCTTCAAACCAAGCAGAATTTTGCTAGCATACATGTAGGACATGAGTGTTGAAAATTTATTCTATTTATTTCATTCCTCTTCACTCTCCTCCTATCTCATACTTTTATGCCTCCGGGCCATTCATTCCTTGAGAATCCTTCTTTTCTTCAGAGATATACGCCGACCATTTACTTACGTAATCGCGTACTGCTCCTTCCATTTCAGCTGCAGGCCCCTCCTTATCCCCATCCACCAATATATCAACTACCTTCAAGTGTACATCATAGGCATCTAGCTACCTGTATAATGTTCCATCTCTTGACAATGATGGTGCAAATTTCCAGGTGTGGAAATTCTGCATTCAAACCATCCTAGATATCAGAGGCCTTTGAAGAGTTATTACTGGTGTGGCTTGAAAAGAACAAGGAGGCCTGTGCACAAATTTACCTTAAAGGATGAACTCCTTAGTAAGGTACTCTACATTGCAACAGCACAAAAGATCTGGCAAAAGCTAAGTAAATGTTATAAAGAAAAAAAAAAAGATCAATTGCTTATATGATCAATAAACTATTCCACAGTAATCTGTTGGATGACTCCTCTATAGAGATGCAGTTGGACTTGATATAACAAAAGGCCAATATCCTGACTACTCTTAATTAGTCTTTTAATGACTTTCTTATTGTTACAGCTCCAGCCTAACACATGGTCACATGTGATTGTGAGAGACTTCAGATCATGTGATCATGGGAATGAGTAGCCAAACAAGGCAAGCCCTAGGCTAAGGTTAGCATCCTTTAGAGTATTCCCTGGTACCAGCAGGTCATGTGATATGTGGCTGGATCTCAGATGAGATCTTAGATCAGTACCTAATGATATCTCTTCAGAGATTAGGATCTGTATCTGTGGCAGAGATCTGATGGATTCCTCAGCCTCTAGGCAGCCATGCTGCAGTCATTAGATTAGGGCAGTGCACCCTTCCATTCCCCCATATTCTCATGGTGTGGCAGCCTCCCCTTTATCATCCCCTATCTGTGAGGCCACTGCCTCACTCCCTCACCCGATCCATGCACTCCTTATCTATTACTTAGTCATGAGGCCCTTTAGCTATTGGTGACCATAGATAGCACTATTTAGGGTAGGTCTCCTGTGGTTGGTCCATGCATGGCCACCAGCAATATATAAGGCAGAAGATGCAAGGCTGGGTTTCCCCAGTCTTGCCCTCTTGTGACTTAGGTCCAGATTATACAGCATGATCTAAGGCTTGATCCCAAGAAGGGATCCTCCTTCAGCTCTTATTGAAATGGATGACTATCCGTTATGCCTTGATACTCAAACACCTTGGTGTATGCTCCTTCCTCAAACTCTTCTGTGTGTAGCTTTTATGCTAGTGGCTACAACTAGGCAATGGTAGTTGGAGCCAGGGACTCTTGTATAAACCCAGGGGCCAGGCAGTAAGCAAGAGCTGAAGAGGGATCCGCTAGGATCAGGTCTTAGATCACTACTGTGGGTTCTAGCCTAGAGGTCAAGAGAGCAAGACTGGGGAATCCCAGCTTGCACCCTCTGCCTTATATATTGCCAGACATGGTGCACAGACTGAAACGGGATCTTCCCATTACTTGCTAATACTCAAAGTCCTTGGTGGATGCTTCTGTTCTATCTTCAATGACTGCTGAGGCTTTTATGCTAGTGGCCTCGAACTAGGCAATAGTGAGGGGATGAGACCACTACTCTTGTATAAACCCAGGGGCCAGGCAGTAAGCGAGAGCTGAAGAGGGATCCACTAGGATCAGGTCTTAGATCACCACTGTAGGTTCTAGCCTAGAGGTCAAGAGAGCAAGACTGAGGAGACCTCAGCTTGCACCCCCTGCCTTATATATTGTCAGGTCTGGTGCACAGACCATGTACAGGAGGTCTACCCTAAAGTATGCTATCTATGTAAACCAATAGCACAAGTAGCTCCTACCTCAGAATAGATATATGAGAATGCATAGAGCGGGAATGAGGAGTGAGGCAAAGGCCTCATGGATCAGGAATGGAAGAGAAGAGGAACCACACCATGAGGATGTGGGAGAATAGAAAGGAAGTACAGATAGAGATCTATGAGTGAAGCAAGGCTGCCTGAAGGCCGAGGAGATCCAATCTGGATCTCTGCCACAGATCAGATCCTAATCTAGATCGTAAGATCAGATGTCATCGGAAGATCTGGATCTCATCTGAGATCTGCCATATTATGTGACCAATACCTTTGTGCAGGAGAATACTCTGATATAAGGACTTAGCCTTAGCCTAGGGTTTGCCTTATCTGGCAACTCGTTCGCACGATCACGTGCAACTGATCATGTGACCAGCGCATCTCGTGTTCTACAGTTCCCACGGTCACGTGCAACCGTCATGTTAGGCTTGAGCCGTAACACAGACCATGTACAAAGGGTCTACCCTAAAGTGTGCTATCTGTGGTCACCAATAGCGTAAGTAGCTCCTACCTCTAAATAGATATAGGAAGGGGAAAGCATGGAGCGGATATAAGGAGTGAGGCAGTGGCCTCATGGATCAAGGGTGTAGAATGGAAGAGGAAGCACTAGCCCTGAGAGGTGTGGCTGCCTGGTGGCCAAGGAGATCCCATCTGGATCTCTGCCACAGATCAGATCCTAATCTAGATCAACAGATCAGATGTCATCGGATAGGTCCAGATCTTATCTAGAGATCTGCCACATCATGACTAAGGTGTGCTTAAGGAATACTCTGATATAGGGAATAGGACTTAGACCATAGCCTAGGGTTTGCTTTATATGGCAACTCGTTCGCACGATCATGTGCAACTGATCACATGACCAGCGCATCTCGTGCTCTACAGTTCCCACGGTCACGTGAGACCGTTGTGTTAGGCTTGAGCCATAACAAAATTAATTATAATAGATAGGGTTTTCAAGTTTCAGAGCAGCAAGAATTCTAATCTTCATTCTCCCATGTGCAAACCTTGTGGACTGAACTAACTGAGGTGAATATGGCCATTTTCACAAATAGAGATATTCTTTAAAATATCCAATGGGAATAATGAATCTAGTAAGTCTGATGACATTGCAGCCAATACATATTACTAATGAGTGAGCACAAATGAAGACACACTTCACCCCACTGTTGTGTGGTTGCTGACACCTTTCAGGCTGCTATATCCCTATGTCCATAAAAAAGATATGAAGAAAAGGCCTACTTTAGCTTCAGTTATAACATAATGTTGCTCTTTGGTCTTACAGAGTTGAAGGCAGTAATCAGCTGGAAGCATGAGATTTGATGTGTTACCATATCAGTGTGGAGTAATTCATATAACCCACATAGTGTCTATGATATTGAAAAGAAGTATAATTCAAGTAGTGGAGTCAGATAATGCCATGTGCTAATTTGAATACATAAACAGTGGTCCAGCTTCATTATATATAACTAGTTCATGCCTTCTACTACCAAAAAGAGTAAATTTATTACAACTCTAAACCTTAGAGGCTAAATCTAGACTTTAGAAGAGAAGAAACACAAAAAGAAACTTTAAAAGGAGGCTTTATGTTATGCACCCAAAGAGTACACTCCATAAACCATCGAACACCAGTGTGTGGACAGGGATAACAACAATAATAAGTGGGCTTTTAAGACTAGAGCCCCTAACTAGGCAAATGAGAGGATTGAGCCTTGACCCATATAGGGCATGAGCTACTCTGAAAGAAGACTAGGCTTGTGGCACTAGTAACAGAAAGGGGGAGGCTAAGACTGGGTTACCCCAAGTTTCTCCCTACCTCTTATATATTATTAGGTCAGGTGCACAAACCATGTACATGAAAGGTAACTACCACTACTTGACCAATGACAGTAAGTATGCACTAACCTATATATAGTTAAGCATAGGGTGGAGGGTAGGAGTAAGATAGTGGCCTTGCAGATCATAACTAATAGAAGAGATATCACAACCATGAGGATGTGGGAGAATGGAAAGGAAGCATACTTATAATAGTGAATATGAATGTGGCCAGGCCACCATAAGGCCAGAGAGATCACCATCTAGATCTCTGCCACAGATCAATTCTAATTTAGATCCATTAGATTAGATATCATTGTAATCAATCTAAATCTCATCTGAGATCTGCCACATCATGTGATCAATACTTATACACAGGGAAATACTCTGACTAGAACCAAACTCAAACCTAGGATTAACCTTGTTTTGGCATTGAAGTCTCACAATCACATGTTGAAACCATCAGTATATACTAAGAGCATAACACTTTAAAGAGAAGCAACTGAAGAGGGAAAGCTAAGAAGGACTTAAAAGAGACTTAAGGTTCATGCAACTAAGAACTGAGCTTTAGAAGGGCTAAGGTTCAAAAAAGTGCAAACTGCAAAGTACAAAGTAATTAAGTCTGGAGAAACTTGACCACTTATACCTGCCCCATAAATGTGTAGTAAATAGAATGAAGGGAGAAAAATCTGTTATGTTAGACCCAGATAGAGACTAATGTAGACATTATAACTACAAAGGGGCTAGGAATGAGACTTGACAAGGATTAGCCTCAGGTGCTAAAAATAATGCAAATGTGGAATAGCACTATAGTTTCACAGCAAAGGTTGGGAATGGGGCTAGAACACTGGAGCTAGCCTAAAGATAAAGGTGGTGCTTGCCAATGCTAGTTGCAAGTGGAACTTCCTTGAAGGATGGACTAAGGATTCCAGCAAGTCTGAGAGGATGAGACAGAAAGAATAATGTTAAGCAAGTAAAGGTAAAGGTAGAAGTAGAATAAGAAATATGGAGAAGAAAGTACACTACTTATACTAAAAGAAATAAAGTTGAGATTCAGTTGAATGAGTTAAAATGTCTGACTAAAGTTGACTAAGTGATCTGTGTGGAAATGGATAGAATATGATGGAAGTGAAATATAAGTAATATTTACTGACATAGAAGATGATTCTGGAATAAAGAAAGTCTGAAGGTTCCAGAATACAACAAGGAAGTGTCAAGGACATGCAAATTCTAAAGCTAGAATACAAACAGAGAAAAACAATGAACTGATTATAACAAAACCTTTTTAATTGCAAAGACCAGTGTACCAATCAATATGGGGCTTATGCATCCTGTCTCTAGTCCATGTTGTCCCACAGGTGGCACCATATATCCCCTTACTCCAGTGTTGAATGCTAAACATTTATTGCTACCTGGTTATTTTACACCATCATCCTCCCATTAAACACACTGACATATACTAATGACAGTTGTAAATATGACCAGCATCACTTTAGAGTTCCATTTATGGTAATATTTACATAGTGTGTGAGTCTGTGACTGTGCAGAGCTGGCCATAGTCTGATCTGAGCTCTTTTTTGCACTGCTACCTGCTGCTTGAACAGCACTAGAGCTGCACCACACTTGACATCACAGATCACCACTGCATATCTTCCCTGCAAGAAATACCCTTCTGCCCTTGCAGCTCACCATATGCCCAAGTGTTTTCTTCTGCTAGGAGCTGGAAAGTGCTACATGCTTTTACCCACATATCTGACTATGTCACATCTCACTAACCAGTTGATATATCTGCTCATGTACACACAGTAGCAACAGTATCACACTATTTGTGACCCTATCCTGCATTCCACAGAGAAAGCCAGAGACTAGCATAGTAAGATACATAGGGCTAGAGTAGAGTCTTTGCTTGCATGGAAGTACTGCCTGATCTTCATTTTCACTGCAATGACCACCAGTCAGATGCTCAAACTACCTCACACAGATTCTTTACTTTCCCCTACTTACTGCTCCCTTGTGATTCCTTGAAGGATAAGTCATTATTTGCATGGAATCACTTCATTTTGACTTGCTGTCATGGTCCCTGAGAGTTATAACACAGTCTACTGTGTGCAAGGCTTTCAGCACAACCATGCAGCTAACACTTGACTTCCTTTGATTATGATTGAAGAGTACTATGCATATTCACCCACACCATGTCATTATATTACTGCTGTTACTCTAGGATGGCTCAAGGCAAGCACCTTAGCAAAGAGCAACAACTCTGGCAGAAGGGACATATGGACAATCATGCAGCATTAGATGAATGCTGGTGTCACCAAGGTCCAGTGCTATGATGCAATTGCCATATCTGGAGGTTTCTAAAGTGCCATGGTTGGCAGTGCACATAGACACCTAGAAATTGGGGGAAATAGAAATGAAGAGTAAGTGATCACTAATAATATGATAGCTATTATGCACCCCAAGAGTGCAATCCAAATACTAGCAATGAACATTAGTAAGTAACAGGCAACAAACAACAACAAGAGGGCTTTTGCACTAGTGGCCCTGAACTAGGCTTGTAAGACTTGATGAAGGGAGAACCTGAGTTAATACCACAATGCAGTGCTCAGACCATAAAGAAAAGGACAAGAACTCAGGTTAACTTCACAGTGCAGAGTCCAAGTAAGAGAAGTAGTGAACAACAAAGTAATCAAGACTGGAAAGACTCCAGGTCTTGCCCACCCTGTATATATATTGCCTTGAGGCACAGCCTCTATACAGGATGAGTAATCTACTACCTATGTGAACCAATAGCAGTAATCACTTGTAGCTACCTAAATAGGAAATAGGGCATAGGGCAATGAGTAATGAGTAAGGCAGTGGCCTCACAGATCAAGAAATTAGAAAGAGAACCACACCATAAGGATGTGGGAGAATGGAAGGAAGGCTCAGAGTCAATGGATATGAATATGGCATGGCTGCCATAAGGCTAAGGAGATTCATTTGAATCTCTACCACAGATCAGATCCTAATCTAGATCTGTTAGATCAGATGTTATTGGTGTTGATCTAAGATCTTATCTGAGATTTAGCCACATCACATGACTAACCCATGAGTGAGGAATACTCTGATATAATAAATCAAACCTAAGCCTAGGGTTTATCCTTGTAAGGCAGGCAAGTCCCATGGTCACATGAGGAGACCATTAGTGTTTGCTAAGCACATAATATTCCCTTTATACACAAAGAGCCCATCTTATCCTTGTGAACCCAATTAATCAGGACATTATCTAGCTCATATTTTTTATGTCTGATGTGAACCTAGCAAGACCATCCTTCTTTAACCACTTTAATTTTTTTTGACTTTCTTCTCAGTTTACTTATAGGCATTAGAAGGGGTTGGCATGTAAAAGGCATGGTATACTGCAGGATACTTGTAGTTACTGTATATTAGGTATATACATAGATACTAACCTGCAGGATACTTGTAGTCACTAAGTATTCTAAGGTAACTAATGGTCTGATAAAGCTATATGCTTATGTTATCAGTAGAGCATTGATAATCAATAAATTCTAACAAGGCATAAGTACTTAGATTATTGGAGTCTGTTCCATTCATAATGCAATTTAATACTTCCTCTGAGAGAAGCAGATGTTCAACTTGTGTTTACTACTCCAGGTAGTTTTCTTCTCTGGTCAGTTCCAGGATACCATCAAACTTTCCCATGGCTTTGGTGATTCACTGCATCTCATTTGTGCTTCTGCAATTTCCTATGACATAATTTGCTCATTAAATCTTTGAGCTAGAGCTTGTACTATTATTTTAACCATGGTGCAAACTGCACATGTAATGCAAATGTTCAGAACACTATATTTGCAGGAGAGAAATGATGTGTCAATATCTGTCAAGATCAGTTATAGTATTGACCATTCCAGCCCTAGATCCAAGAGATCCTGCTTCTAAAGAACTGAAACTAGGGGATCATGGATAAGTCCCTGTATATTCCCCCTATTAAGTATAAGAGGGCAATGCTCACTGGATGAAGCTGCAGAATCAATTCTTCTTGAGCAAGTAGATATAGATTGTCATGCTTGAACATATCTGTGACAAATTTGATTCTTCTTGGCATCAGAGATGAAGAGTTTGTATGGCATGTGCAAAAGTTGGCAAAAGTTGGAATTGGTCTATACACTAAATGCACATCAGAAAAAATTGGAAAAAATATATAGTAGATGGAGTACCATGGTCTGAATTTACAGATTGAACCAGAGGATAGTAAGTGTCCTTATGAACATGTTAGAATGAAAATAAAGATTTTTTTGCACTAAGGGTAAAATAATAGTATATGGATATTGAAGTCCACTTGACCATCAGGGGTTTCTACAACATTACTAACATCACTTGCAAAGGCTGCATTTTCATCAGTATTGTTATGGCTCAAGCCTAACATGATGGTCGCACATGACTGTGGGAACTGTTGAGCATGTGATGCGCTGGTCAAGTGATTAGTTGCACATGATCGTGCGAACGAGCTTCCATACAAGGCAAGCCCTAGGCTAGGGTTACTAGTCCAATCCTACGAGTATTCCTCGGTATCAGGTATTGGTCACGTGATG